>JAKMXA010000142.1:0-131600 GCA_025328625.1 Colletotrichum sp. SAR11_240 | reverse complement strand
CCTCCAGTGTCCCCCTCCCCCCTTTGCTGCTGCTGCTGCCTCGCCCGTACGTACCGTACCGACCGCGTCAAGGTCAGGTCAGGTCAGGTCAGGTCAGTCAACCTAAGTCAGGCCAAGTCAGTTCAGGTCTCGCTCGTCCCTCCTCCTCATCCCTCCAGCTCCTCGTCCTGTCCTGTCCTCCATCCATCCTTCCACCCCCGCCCATCCCTGCTTCTGCTGTTGGTCCCGTCTGTTGGTTCTGTTTGCAGTTGATTCTTTTTTGCATTTCAGCCGCTCCGTTTTACACTTTCTTTGACAAAGAGGATCGAACCAACACGCCTGAACCCGGGCTGGACTGGACTACTTCGTACCAACACCGGATACAAACCAACAGCCAACGGCCAACGCTCTCCACGTGTCATCCCATCGGATCCTCCCATCATTCCAATCCCATCTCATCCCAACCCTTCCCGTCCCTATCATCCCGTCATATCCCTTCCGTCGCCATCCCTTCCCTTCCTTATTTCCCCCCCTTCTCCGCTCCGCCTTGTCTGTGTCGCCGCCGCCGCTGCCGTTGCCGTTGCTGTCGCCGTCGCCGCCCCTTACCTTACTCGTGCCGAGTTGCTTTTCTTCAGCGCGCGCAGGGCGGGAATAAAGGCAACCTGACCAAGGCTGCGCTGCGCTGCGCTACCATCACGTTGCGCTGCTGCGCGCTGCATTGCATTGTACTGCACTGCACCGCACCACCGGCACCCGGCGCACGCGCGTGTTTTGGACGTGGAAGGGTGCGAGAAGCGGAAAGCGAAAAGCGCGGAGCGTGAGGCGTGAAGGGAAAAAAAAAAAGAGGGAGCGTCGGTCGTGTCTCGCGCACCGTCTGCCGTCCGACGAGTCTGAGGGCCGCGCCTGCATCTGCGACTGCGTCCTCCAAACCAACACAAATATCTGCGGAGACTGTTCCGCAGAGTGAGACATGATGCGGATGCCCGCTGCTCCCGTCATCGTCGCCGCTGCATCGCCCGACGCCGCCGCCGTTGCAACATCCGCCGCTGCGGATTCCCGACCGACTGCTGCTTCTTCTGCCACGGCGTCGCCTGTCAATGTGCTTCACGACGCCGCGTCCGACGGATCCGAACCTTATTCGTCTTACTCATCATCACCCTTCATGTCTGTGAGGAGAGCAACCAACAACACGGGAACCAACAACGCTGCTGCTGCAACCAACACCAACAGCACCAACAGCGCCAACGCCAACGCCAACACCAGCACCAGCACCAGCGTCGAGCCGCGCCATCCCACTCACCGCCGTCTGGCCCCGGCTCCACCGCCTCCTCCACCGCCAACTGCCGCCAACAGCCGCCATCCCGACGCCCTCAGATTCCCGCCGTCGCCATCACCAACACCATCGCATCCAACCCTCACAAGCAGCAGTAGCAACTACAGCAACGCAAGTCACACTGCATCCGAGAGGCCGTCATGTCGTCCCGCCGCCACCAAGCCCGGCCAGTGTCCCGTCATGGCATTGCAGAACGTCCTGTGCGATGACGACGTCGATGCAGCTGCAGATGCCGCACGCCGAACCGCATCACGCCCGAGTCAGCCCCCGACGCCGCCCATGATGCACGATGTTTCCGTCTCCATCTTGCCCGTCCCGGTCCCGCATCCTGCTGCGAGTCATGTTCTACCTCCGGGCCCGATGCCCTCATCATTAACTCTCAATCCCATCCTGTCTGGACATGATGGCCCCGACCCCATGATTGTCGCCCGGCCAAACCCCTCTCATGTTGTCATGACTGCCCGTCCCCAACTACAACCCCGTGTTCAGCCGACCGATCCCGGCTGCAAGACGTGCCAGGTCCGCAAGATGCCGTGCGACGAGAGTCGCCCAACGTGTAGGTCCCATGTTTCGCAGCTCCCTCGGCGTGGTGCGCTTGTCAAATCTTGTGGCGTGCATACTAACGCGCTCGGACAGGTCTAAATTGCTCGCGCATGGGCATCAACTGTTTGGGCTACCACGACTCGCCGCCGAGTCATGTCCAAATGACACAGCCGTCGGACCGTCCCGTGCCGGGGCCGTCCGTGGTCTCCAATACAAGCACCTCTAATGGCAACGCCAGTGCCAGCCGCCAGGAACAAGAGGAGTATCTTTACTACCTTCTGGACCACTACCGCCACACTAAGCGCCACTGCATGTGGGATCTCATCACTCTCGACTTCAACGAGCACTTCCAAGCCAAGATGCGCAAGGAGGCCTTGCAGATGATCAAGCGGAGGCGTTTCAAGGACAGGGAGTGAGCAGCAACGCCATGGCTTGACTCTGATGAAGTTGACTGACTCTGTAGAACAAGGGAACCTTCACCAAACGAATCCACATCCGCAGGTGTGCAGCTCCCCCCTCGACCACGACAAAAGAAGCGAGGCCGACGCCCAAAGTTTAGCCCGACAATCCCGCCAAACATGAGAGAATCGGGTACCGAATCAGGCACGGGGTGAACACGAAAAGTGCCTTTTGGGATCAGTCCGTTTATGAAAGCTTGCCTCTGTCAATGGCCGAGCTCTTCTGTCTCCGGGCCGGCGATAGTTTCAACGAACATGTTTACTCAGCCTAGCGTCTTTGCACTGTACAATGGTTAGCAACCGCAGACGAACCCCATCGTCAGCAGAAGCGACAAAACGTTCGGAATTTGCCAGCGGCGGTGTATCAACATTACTGGGAGGCAGTCCCTGATGAAGGAAGTCCAGGTCATCAGCCGAACTTTATCGACCATGATATTGTCTGTCGCACAGGCCGCTCTGCAGGCCTAGTGGACATGCTATGGACAATCCGAACGCCCAGCAGGAGGCGTTGTTCGACTCTGGCAGTTGCGAGAGTGTTATTTTGGGACACGGAGTTGATTGTAGGAAGGCTTTCTTGGGATGAAAACTGAAGCCGCATTTAAGCGCAGACGTGGATGAGCAAACGTGTTGCTATTCGCGGATTGAGGCGATGTCGTTGAGGGTCGGGGTCGGGCTTACATGACGATCGCGGCTCCGTGGCTGTGGGGTCGTGGGGGCCGCAGGATTCGGATTCCGCCCTGCCATCACCATTGACCTCTTCTCCAGCGGCCCGACAAATAGACCCGACAGATGTTTGTGAAAGGCGCGGCCTTACGTCGGTGGACCACGGCACGCTCTTGTCGGACTCTTGCTTCGCAGACAATCGGGTCCGGAACTTTCGCCCCGCACATCTACCCCAACTGCACAATCAGCCTTATTCAGCCGTCCCACCGCCACATTCTATTTGCAGTCGCTGGCAAGCTCAATTTGCTGTCTTCGAGCAAACTTCAGGCAATGCCAGGATCGGCGTTCACAAGCGGTCTATGACATCGGTAACTGCAAGGACGCAGATGGTTTGTTGGAAGCATTCACACTTGCCGCATGGCGCGCGGATGGCCTCGCTTGTTTGAACCGCATTCGAGTGCACGCCGTGCTTATCAGCCAATTTCCAGATAGGCTGGTGGATACCACATCACCCTTTTGCCATGCAATGTCATGAGATAGCAAAGGGTAGCATTGAGAGGAGTTCAATGGAAGTGGAAGATAGCGTCTGGGGAAATACAATTGGATAACTTCAAGAATTTCTGCGGCGCATTACGTGACAGTCACCTCGTAACCACACCTCGACGCTCGTGATCCAAAAGATGGAAGTCATAGCCAAGAGGGACTTTTGTGTGCAACCACGGCTAACAACGAGCGTTGCTGCTGACAGCGGATAAGGGGCGCAGACAGGTGGCGAAAGACTGGCCGAAAGGCCTCAACGTCTGATGGTTGGCAATCTAGCAGACGCAGCAGCACAGAGCGAGGGCCTATTGCATTGTCACACACGCACAAGACGCGGGTAAGCGGCTGTTGGTTGTGCCGCGGTCATCACAAGCGGCGGCGCATGGCGCGGGCGGCGATTGGTGGAAGACGGAGTCGCGACCCGCGCGAAGACCGGGCGGCCGCGGCGCAGCGCTGGGCGAAGCGGGGGGGTGGGAGGAGGAGGACACGAAAGTCACGCTGGAGCCTACTCTCAGAGAAGAAGGTCGACAAAACTGAGAGAAATACCGGTGGTGCAGAGGGACTCAAAGTAGAAGCTCGTCATCTCGGTTGCGGTGGTTAGCGTGCTTTTGAAGGGCCCGGGTCGTGATTGGCTGCGTTGCGGGAAAGGCTTTTCGGGCCGAGGACGGGGTGTTTGCTGTGATGAAGTTGGGCGTGTCTGTTCACTGCAATGGCACAATGGCAATGCGTCAGGGGAAATTGGATTTGGAGAATCGGGCCACCAAGCTCCCTTTTGGGTGTTTGCTTGTTGGTTGTTGGGGCGTGTGTGATTGGTTTGAGCATCACCGCCGCAGGTGAGCCAAGGGCGTGGAAGAGGATTTGTGGGGTTTGGGACTGTTCAACGTCCCCCGGTTCCAACGACGGGTTTTGATAGGGGAACCGACGACATGGGTTTGGGGGCTGTTTCTTGGCGGTGTTGGTCCTGTTGTTGAAAGGCGTTCCAACATCCAGGAGTCGGGTTGCTGGGCGAGGCTGGGGTCTGTGAGAGATTGGCAAACATGCCAGGAGCTGGTTCCCACGAGGCCGTTTGCTTCTCAGACGGTCTTGGTTGCTTTTTCGAACCCGAGAGTCTGGTAACGGAATCCTCCTTTTTTTCTATTTGGGATGTGGCGAGGTCAGAGGTCGTGACAACTCCGCCCTGGATGCAGCTTTTCTAAATGAAAGGGCCTCGGCCTGAACAACAACAAATTGCATTGTTGCCAACGTAGGGAGATGATATGTCTAGGCCTTCTTCTCACTCTTTGTCTTGATCTCGCAAGGGGCGAAGCAGGTTCCGGCCCGCTGCTGCGCCGGTTATGACGGTTTCTCTGGACACCACTGGCGTCATTGGGCTTTCCACTTTGCAAAAGCTGCTGCAGTGACCAACCAACAATGCGGCCAGTTTCAGAGACCAACCCCCGTTGGTGCCGGCTTTCTTCGAGGAACCAACAGCCCGGCTCCAGACTCTGATTCGCCCGACAAGCAGTTGTTCCCCATTGTTCAATAGAACCCGGAACCCTGGACCTGACTCCATGAGTCCTCAGCTTTCCGCTTGTGGTGTTCGCCAAGTTGCCCAACGCCCGCGCCACCAACCTGGACACACACACACATTCTGTCCCTCTGTGCCCCCGTGACCCCGTGTTGCTGTGCCCGTTGGGAGGCTCGCAAACTGTTGGAAGTGAAATGAACGTCACCGGGTATGTTACCCACAGCCCATTTGCAAATCCTGCTGTCATCAGTGGTGGCCCGGCGATTTGGAATGAAGGTGCCGGCCCCCCTCCCCTTCCCATCTGCTTCCAACGATTGGGACAAACCCACCCTCCCTTGCTTCCACGAGGCAGCGAATGAAGTCCACGCCCCTTCTCGAAATCTCCCGTCTCTCCTCCCCCAAACTGGATTTGCACTGCCAATCGTGTTCTACTTTGGAATTGGCTCATCTGCCTCGCCGCACGCTGGGGGTCCCTGAGATGCCTTGTCGTAGCCTTACCCGTTGGAGGACAACACCAGGCCCAAAGCTAGGAGTCACAGAGATTTTCTTCTTCTCGACGTTGGGTTTGCTGCTGGATCTGTTCTGCGCCTCAGTTGATGGATTCGATTATAAGATGTGTCTGTTCGTCGTGGTTGAGATGTAGGATTTCCGAAAGACAAATCAAGCTCTCAACTCCTTCAGGATCATCAAGACTCACTCCTGCCTTTGAATCGACTACCAGACACATACGACATCCCAGTCTAGCTTGAAATCCTACCGCCAAAACTGCCCCTTTTTCTGCTTCTGCCTACCGCCTCTGACACGGGTTTCAACCACTGTACCTGCAAGTAAGACAGACAACTAGATCCTTCAAGCTCTTTGAGAAGTTACGAACGCTGACATGTAGCCTACACAGTATCAAATAACCACTACCGCACACTCCTCCAAATCATTCAAAATGGCCGACGCTCCTCAGTGCAACTGCCCCAAGTACGAGACTCAGGACTCGGACGGCAAGCCCGTCGTTATCTACCGACACGGAGACGCCTGTCCCAACAGCGGCAAGACCCCTCAGCCTCGCATGTACAAGCCTGCAAAGATGAGGGGCAGCCGATAAATCGCGACTGAAGAGGTGGAAGTTTGAAGAATAGGGGTGGTGGTTGAACACAAGATGATGCCTTAACTGTTGCGCAGACCTTTGGCAGAGATGTTGCGAAGAGAGACGAATGTTACGCATTTATGGCGGGGGCTCTGAGAACTGAGACGATGCTGGGTTCTTTTAGGGACCAGAAAGGGGTAGAGATTTCGCGGAGGCTGTTATGATGCACATACCCACAAAGGAATTGGCAGCTGCATCAGTTGTCTGATTCCCATTTCAACTTCTTGTACATAGGGCGACTTTTTTGAGACTTTCCAATTACACGAAACCAATCATTTACTACATCATTATTCAGTCTTACATGCTGGTTTCTGCTTCAAGCTCCGGAATACAGGAATGTCTGTCGAAACGACCGTAGATTTCAAGCCCCTTTCCCATCAAGAGATCCGAAGTAACCATCAGAAGCACATCGATGCGGGACAAGCATCCATCGATAACGCTTCATCATGCCAACCAATGGCTTCTCGATCAGATTGAAACCCACACAAATGATCCCTCGCAACCCGGTGCCGGATTTTCCATTACACACCAAGCTCTTAGCGACTCAAAGGCTCTCGTTGATTACTGGCAACGATAAACCCACAAGTATCTGCCTGTGTTACTAATACCCAGAAATGATGTTTGTTTCAGTAGTGACCACCGTGAAAGCTGCTAGCTGAAGTAATTGCCAGCGACGAGTTTGTGTTCGGGAAGGAGAGGAAGTTTGGAGGCACATTCTCCGCGGGTTGACAACCATTCGTTTAATCATGCCCTGGAAGGTTCTCCAGACAAAGTCAACTTTGAAGTACTTGGCCGTTGTCCATCAGTATTATAAAACCTGTGTGGCTTACCTTGATTCTGCGCCACAGCCGAGTTATGTTCGAAATAGGAGCAATCCTGCGGATCCGGGGGTCCCGGGAAGGTAATCTACTTCGGATCTGATTCCTCAGTGGTCAAGTCTCCGGACCATCCACAGATTGCTGTGTTATGGAGCTCCGCGAAAAGGCTTGGCTGACGATTTCCGAGGACTACTCCGGGTGGGCCCCGGAGATCTCCCGCACCGGTCGTCAAGGGCTACTCCGCATGCGACCACTGTGACTAACAAGGCCTTCGACAACCTTGATCAGGCGGCAAGCATGATGCTGCACGGCCAGGAGTGCCCATTTGACTCCTTTGGTCTCTGCTTAGAAACCAAGAGCTACCCTTAGTGACGCTGGTTTCTGAAGCGGAGTTTCGGTCTTGGTGTGTACTGGAGCAAGCCACCAACACAGTGTTGGGAAGCAGATGACATATCATCCGTATTTCAATCATTCTTCAGCCTTCGTGTGTTGTGGCTCTCACATACGCATTTATATCTCCGAATCTGTTAGTTGGGGTATGCTACCATTAATTCAGTTTGCTAGGATATGTTACTCCCTCAGCCATTGCGGCTTCGCGCCCAAAGATGTTACTTCTATGTTCATTAACACCATCAACAACACCCAAATTTGGACGACTCAGCTAGTAATACGGATCCAGACTGCTTCCGCCGCCGGTCAATTGACAAGGGTCCCACACTGATTGATAGTCCATCAATCAATTGCCAGTTGCCTTCTTTGCTCGACTGGGTCATGATCCGATGCCGTCCGATCATCGCTCCAGCTGATCTCCACGAACATCCCGGGACAAGGCTGGGCGATTCTTTTAAGGTTGAAAGGCCCGAAGTGTATGTGGGTTGCATCGCAGCTGGTATAGTATTCCTAACGGCGCATCAGCCGAAAACAGCATAATATGCCGTTAAATCCTGGTGTATTAGCCACCGATGTGATCAATCCGGGTGATCAACGATTTCCAGACTCATACTTGCATGAAGTCCCATTATTGACTAGCAGGGCTATTGAGCTGCGGAGCAGGTATGAGCTCCAGACAACGAACATCTTGGCACTAAATGTAGCGAATCTCAGCTGTGGAACGACGTGACGCGCATGTATGCCTCCGGCGACAACCATCTGTGGCGGCGTGGAAGCGCTCTTGTAGACACCAGAATAAGTATTTAAACACCACCTATCCCCTTTCTTGATCTCTCGGTTCTGCGTTCTTCAATCCGCGCAAATCAGTCACTACACTCTCATTCATTTCTGGCCCAAAAGAACATTCAGTACCCTCAGACTTTGTTCATATCAGTCCATTCGACCATGAAGTTCTCAATCACCATCGTTCTCAGCGCCATTGCAACCATGGCTGCTGCGCAAAACTGCTGGGAGACCGGCTTTGGCTGGAGCCCTGAATGTGGCCGTGGCCACTGTGCGATTGAGGCCAACGCCTGTGTGTGTGAGGGTTGCAACTACGAGCGGTTCACCAGCTCCAACATCGCTTGTTGCGGTTGATTGATTGGTAGCGTGTCGGCAATTACACTCAAGGTATGTGTGAGCATCACATTCAACAACAAATTTAGCCAAAGTGTTTACAAAGTCTTGCAGGCCGCTTGAAATCACTTCATCAACGATTTCTTGGAGTAATATTGTCTATCTGTGGGTCTGGCACTGTGAATGCTGGTTAGTACTTAGTCGACCGTATATACACCATCACGCTGGGCTTTATTCTTGTCATCTTGCAATGCGTGCCCCAATTTTCCACCGACAATGATCATTGGTGAAATCTTTTCCAAACATCATGAAACTCGCCAAAATGAAATAATAGACATACCGATGATCAATCATCTACCTCCTTAAATCTCAATGAAGCTACTCGTCGGAAATCCGCCACTTCTCAACATCAATGGGTCGGGGTATCAGATCGAAAATATGCTGTGTTCTGTAGCAGAAAGTCCATAATCGGTCCAGTTTCCTTTAATCATCCAGCAATTGTCTTGACATAACGCTTCCATGCAGTGGCGTAAGTGCTGCATATCAGAGCATGAGGATCGCCAGTGCAGTAATTCGAGAAGTAATGAGACCCGTTCCACCTGGTGATCTCGTTCACAAACAATGGACCACCAACATGCTTAGCCGTGATATCAAGTCGACAGCCCACCTCAAGTGTCTCGAAGCGACTTTTCCATCCGTATTCTGGATTTCTGAGAGCTTCGAAGACATCGAGGGCGAACTCGTGAACCGCATCTTTCGTTGTGCCAAGGCTCTCGTAGGTTTTGTCTATGGCCTCAGTGGCATGCATGCCGCCGTCCTCGGTGTCGGGCCTGGTGCAGCACACGCGCACCACTTCTCCTCGCAGTCCCCTGGTGCCGTTGGAATCAGGTCGTGTGGCGATGAACACTCGGAGTTCTATTTCGGCCAACATCTTCACATACTCCTGGTGAAACCAAACACCCTCGCCATCTTCTTCGGCGTCGATTGCGGCTTTCTTGACAACTTTTCGGCGCTTAGATCGGGAACAAGTGAGCTTCGAAGCGTGTCCTCCGTCGGTTGTCGCATGTAGAGAAGAGGAACTCCAGGAGCGCTTCAAGATGTCTTTCTTATTGGCAATAGCACAGTCTCCAGAACCATAGCATGTGGTTGGCCTCCACATGCCCCGGGCCTCTGCAATCTCATCCAGGGCGCGGATGTCCTGAAGCTTGTACTCTGCTGCGTTCCTCTCCTCCCTACTCGGATATGCGATCATGTGCGAGTTGTAAGCGGAACCGATGACTTGAAGATAGTCCTCGATGCAGTCATATTGTGATTGAATGGTTGACTTTACGGGAAATCCAGTTTCCATAAGAGCCAACACCAGGCGATCCTTGTGGGGGTCAAGGTTGAATTGTGAGTGAAGATCTCTGGCCTGCAGATGAGACTCGACCTGCTCCCAAGTTCGTATGGCACCTTTCAGTTCATTCCCATCGGAAGCTGTTGCAATTAAGCTAGTCAAGAGTGACTGGTGAACCTGCATAAGCCCGCTTGATGACTTAAGGAATCCCGGGAATCTCTTCTGCAAATGTTTCCATTTACTCGCGGCCGGAACCCAGGGTTCGTGCTGGACCGAGGCAGGCTCTACATAGAGCCTGACATCACAGAACGAAACGTCTTCCGGCTTGTATTTGTGAACCACGTCGCCCGCATCGTCAGTGTCTCCGATCAGAACCCAAAGAGTGAACAAGCGAGGGCGGCTCGGATGACCATGATTCTCCGCAGTTTGAGCTTGTTGCAAACGTTGCAAGCGGGTTACTGGTCGGCCACTGACCTTACCTCCAATGTCCTCTGAAACATGCCGGGACTCAAGGTCGTTGTCCACTGGAGGACGGCGTTTGTCGACAGGAGGAAATTCCTCATATGTTCCAATGCGATGGGTTGGGTTGGCCCTTGTATGAGTACTCTTGACGAAGACGCCTTTGCAGTCGTAACAATAGCAATGCACAACTCCATAATGTCGTCGAACTTTGTTTGGTGCTACGTTGATAGACTGACCACAGAGGCATGTTGACCCGAATTGGCGTTTGGGCTCAGGTTCGGCCTGAAGAGGCTTTGGTCTTGATCTCAGTTCCATCTCTTCTTGAAAGATTTGCGTTTGAATAATGTTGAATGGGAATGGGAAGACAACAGTGAGCGCTGCAGTAGAGAATACAGGTAATCAGCACAGATTTGATCACATTACGACAGCTTCGAAGTGAAGACTTCCTCGGGTGGATGGGAACTTATGTACAGGGCCAGATGCATCGTAAATGAAGCCATGGTCTTTCTCTGGTGCTGTGAATGAAGTGCGGTAGCATGTCTTGAACATAAGGTATGAGGAGAAAGGATTCCAAGTCATAAATGAAACTTTGTCTGATACCCTTAGGCGCATTGTGGTTTTGGCACAGAAAAGAAATCAACAAAGACTTCAGCATAAATGCAAAGAAAGACTGGAAGAAAGCGCGTTTTTCTTTTTCATCTATCCTAGACAACGAAGTGTTGCCTTCTAATCCAATCGAAGGAAACAACTGCTCGCGGCTTTTCAAATATGAACTCTCTGCGATCTCTAATAATGTCACACTGATTGAGTTCATCAGGCCCAAAACATTAGAACCCCAGTGATTCATCAACAATCTATTTGCAAACGTTGACTTTCCGAGATATGGTATTCATTCGCTTTGGGCTGTTCACAGAAGATAGGTTCGAGAGCCAGGCGCGTTTGTGCCAGGTCCTTCCTTCATAGATGATAGTAGATAGAACATCATAGTCAGTTTTCTCTTTGTACGAGGCGCTTTACTTCTCAGGTTCTCTATTCACTCAAGACAATGGATTGTCTCAAATACTTTGTGTTTATTCTGTCTCGACCCATACCCTTTGTATGGTTTCCAAGCACGACAATGGGACCTTTATGAGGCCTCCATGGTTTGCTCTGAAGTTAGTTGAAACCTTTCACCGATAACAAACTTGTAGAAACAGAGTGTACGTTTGGTAAGTTGGCGAACGATTTCCTTCCGAATCCACGGCGCGTTTCACCCGGAATCTGCCTGCTGAAATCGAGTAGCGCTCTTCAAAAGGCTATTGGGTTTCCATTGTCGAAGATTGAAACGCAAAAGCACTCTTGCCATGTGTATCAACGCCCTTGCGCTGGCCACTGAGTGGGGCAGATCAGGAAACGCGACAAACGGTTTACTTACATGTACTCCAACCCAGCTTCAGGCACACATCCAAGCTGCAATTCATCAACCGAAGAAGATCTAACATCAAGAACAGCTTCAAGGCAATGCTATTGAATTTGTGATTTGAACGGATGATATCAGAAGGCTAAAATGAGGACTGCAGTCATGGCAGCCCGTCGTGATTGTCTCCTGTTCTTGATTCAATTGAGGGAGTACAATTAAATGCCTGTAGACTGTGTAACGCAGGGTTTTGCTTATGGAAGGATCATTCGTCAGTATTTTTGACTCGTCGTCGGAATAAAGCCGAGTCGATGAACTGGCTCGAAAATTTACCGGTGGGTGGCCATCGGCTTTCGCCCGATCAAAAAGGAACCTAGACGAGTACCTAGCCAATCAAATCCATCCAATGGCTCTCTACACCATGACTATGGAAATCAAGCGGGAGATTTCTGATGTTTTGTCAATGAGACTACCTGAGGTATGCAATGGGACGAGGCTGGTGTCCAAAGGAAGATATGGGTGATTCAGTACTGGACTATGGGGAAGCCCTATGGGCCGTATCAATGCAGCAGCTGCAGGAGCGCATTATCTATTGTACACGTATGATCTAACCAAGCTGTCCATGATCGTTACTCCTTTCGTGTCTGCTTCACGCTGTCCTCGTGCTCGTTTGCATCTTCCGCCGTCACAACCATTACCTTTTCTTCATCCGATCCGCCGGACTGGGCATTCTGAGAGTTGACAATGGCAAGACTCGACTTTCCGACTTTGTACCAGGGCATCTGGAAAAGTTGATCCATTTTCTCCATGGACATTCCCTTCGTCTCTGGGTATGCGAAATAGCAGTATGTCGTGGAAATGGTGGTGAATAAGGTGAACAGAAGAAACGGGCCCCATGAGTGCATGGCAATCACCATGTTAGGCTGCGCGCGCGAGAGCGCGAAGTTGACAAGATATTGCCAGGTAATACAGATTGCCATGCAACTGCCACGGACCTTCGTGGGAAAGACTTCGGCGTTGATGATCCACGGAATAGTTCCCCAGCTGATCGCATACCCAAGGGCAAAGATGTAGATGCACACGACTGCTACCCATCCAGCTGGGCCAGTACCATTGGCTCCTGATGGGTTGGCAACAGCCAGATACACAGTGATGTACGTCAGGGACCCAATGATAAGACCGGAACCAATGAAGAGTCCCATACGCCGTCCGAAACGGTCGATGAAGAACAGGCAGTAAAGAAGCACTGCGATGAACTTGACGAGTCCGTAGATTCCCGAGAAGAGATAGTTGACGGAAGGCGCCGTAAGCCCGATCGATGACAGAATCGATGTGTTATAGTAGGTAATAATGTTTCTAGTGGGTTTTAGGTGTTTGGTTCACTTAGACTCCCTCGACTACGGGGACTTACCCGCCACTGAATTGAAAGCCAACTTGGATAAACATGACCATGAAGAGTCGTTTTCGGATATTTTCGGAGCATATTTCCTGGAAAAGACCCTTGAGGCCCGGCGCAACTGGTTGATCTTCAAGTCCCCGTTGGATCTGATCAAATTCTTGGCGCACAAAGGGGTGGTCGCGGGGGAGAGATCTGAGAGTTTCGAGTACGTTTTGCGCCTTTTCGACCTTTCCATGATTCAGGAGCCATCTTGGAGACTCGGGCATGAAAAGAAGACCAATCAGAAGGATGACTCCGGGAAGGGCTTGAACAGCCATAGGCATTTGCCATTGAGCGTTGTCCGTATTGCTGATGTGTTGCAAGGAGCCAAAGTTGATCCAGTATGCAAGACCAACTGACAGCATGGTGTTGGCGTTGTACAATGCAGTCAAGCCACCACGAATGCTCCGAGGAGCGATCTCTGCAATGTACCCGGGTCCGACGACACTGGCGGCACCGGACCCATAGCCTGACAGAGCCCTCCCGACGATGAACTCAATCCGTCCGCCGGATCCACCAGGATTGGCAGTCATGAGAACTGCTGAGGCCACGAACAGGATTGTAAAGATAACCAGGGAGAATCGACGTCCGAGTCTCTCGATGAACGGGGCGCAAGTCAACGACCCGAGACACGATCCGAGAATTAGCACAGAGGTTATCCATCCATTCCAGTTGGCGAGATCGGCGGTGTTCATATCTTGGAAGTTGAAGTGTGATTTGAACGGCTTCATGGCGAGCACACCGGAGATATTCGCAGTATTGAATCCTAGAACGAAGATTATGTCAGTAAGTTCTCTGACGAGACGACGAGATCCCATCGTACGGACCATGGAGAGCTCCGGTGAAAGAAAGTATTGTGCAATATGCCACAATCTTCCAAGAGATCACCTCTTTGGGTGTTTGTTCGTAGACCTTCCTGTCGATTATAGGCATCTTCGCAGAGCTGTTGGGAACCTGAACACCGACGTGGCCAGAAAGATAATATGGGTAGCAACACAAGATGACAGGGGAAATGAGCAGAGACAAATTGGAGGAACAGCAGGCGGTATTAATGCTTTTTGCTCTGGCGCTTTCAGTCCGATCTCCAGTTTCCAGTAAGATCAATTCTAAGCAACTCCACTCGCAGACCGTGAAGCTTGCTAGGTACACACGTGGCGACTTGACCAGATGGGTATCGGTTGAGAAAAGTTATTCATGTTCCTTCTGGTATACAGGAGCCACATTTTGGACACTGAAAGCATTAGCGAAGGGCGCTGTTCGTAATGGCATCATTCCATGACTCGTCTCAGAGATGGTAATGATACGGTAATGATGAGAGATTCTTCCGGGCAACACGTCCTTGGGGCATGGTACGTACTAAGGAAGAACAGTCGCAGTAGCCCCAACGAAGTAACCTTTGCCGCGAGTCCGACTGTCGTGTGACTGGATGCATCCGCCATACATTCGCAGCTGATGTCTATGAGCGGATGGGGCCTCGTCCGATGTATGCGACATATCCACAGAGTCCTAGGAAATTTCTGGGGACCCCGGGACCAGTGAGCTTCCCCAGAGGTGCTTGAGCCCCATTACTTCTCCGCGAACGTATGGATTGAACGGCGGAGGCTCACAACCTTGGTAAGGCGCATATCTGGGTCACACCCCTATCTTGGTTCGATCCTTGGTCCCGAAGACCATCAGTCGGCTTTGGCCCGGTACCAGGGAGCCCGTTGTCGGCTTTCAACCGAGACAAGCGGGAATATTCAGTGCCACAAATGCGCTTACACTTTCAGAATGGAAATATTCCACAGTTACCAAGACCGACGAGAAGTATAAAGAGATGGGTTCCAGTCATCAACTACTACCGAGCGACACCCCCGTCTAAGAATGAACTTCTAAATTCTTGGCCAGCCAATGATGGGAGTACTTTCGTATGACGTTTCGCAATGGGTCTAGTATTGAAGAACTTTTCAATTCGTTGCTTTCGTGGATCAGTCTGCTTGGTACTTTGTTTAATCTGTGGTAGAGACTCCGTAAGGCAACACGATATCCTCTGCCTGAGGAGACATGGAAGTTCCCAAGCTCAACCGAAGGCCTGCCTTCAAAATCACCCTCACTAGTTGAGGCAATGGCTTTTATTCGGACCACAAGCTGTTCATTCTAAAGTTTGTTGACATGCTACAGGTGGACCCTGTGAAAAAGGTCCGTCTAGCAAGTATGCTGAACTACCTCTCTCACCACTGGAACGCGTCTATCCCCATTTATTCGGACAAGGTCTGACGAACTTGTTCGTCAAGAATCAAATAACCGGAATCATTAAATCTAGTAATATGCTGTTCGCGCGTCAGGATTTCTGAAGATTGCACCTATTATCTCTTCTTTCGGGGAATCGAATGACTAGTCAACAACCCAGAAGATTGACCAGTAATGCAGGTTTGCTAGAATGTTTCACCCTGGTGGATCGGAATGCTTGTGCAGCTGAAATTTGTCGCAATTCGTGCTGCCTAATCGATCCGTCGATAGTGGAGCTGTCGGTGGCCTCCCAACCTCCTCCTACTATCGGAGACATCCGCCTAACCTGATTCGTACAACAATAAGCAAAGGGGCAGTGGAAATATATCAGAGCAATTGTCAATATTGTTGTACACATACTCAACGTTACTGGAAAGCTGTAAATGCGCGTCAATCGACAGGTTCGACATAATGGAGGACGACGGAGTGTTCCTGAGATATGCAAGTAAGTACTCCCTGCAGTTTAGCATCACAGCAACCGCCACTGCAAACGGGAATCGAAGATCACATCAGCTCACGCGCATATTAAAGGTCCAAACGAACAGCGGACGATCAGCAGAGAGGACCTTGGGTTCTACCATGCAGTCATTATTGGCGCCATCTACGAGCGTGGCAATGGGCCTGCTATCAGGTCATCCCAATCGCTATTCGAGCCCCTGGCACGGTGTATCGAACAGCATCCATTTCTGGGCGTCACTGTGGGAGACAGGCACACCGATAAATCCTTCTACCAGCGAGTACACATGGTCAACCTGAATGATCATATTGAACTCAAGGAACTGCCCGTCTCGACGAAGCTCGAACGGTGGAGTGCAATAGAGGAATTGCAGCGCTCCAACCTAGACCGTCCTTTCAATCACGCCATACCTCCTTGGAGAATCATTATATTGCCTCTTTCCAACTCGGAGACTTTTATCGCGTTCGCTTGGTCACACATGATTGGCGATGGACTTTCAGGGATCTCTCTACATCGATCTCTACTCGAAGCGATCAGGGGTTCTCCAGACTTAGCCTCAGATGCCCCGTCGACTGTCAATCCACCACAAGTTGCTCTGGGGCTCCCGTTTGACACGCCTCAGCGCCTTCCTATATCTTGGTCATTTCTCTTGGGCCCTTTGGTTGCTGTGTTCTTCCCGAAGTTCATATCAGACTGGTTGGGCCTCAAAGCACAGGCCTCTACTCTAGATGAAGGCACCTGGACTGGCTCTCCAGCGGCTTTCAACGGCGACAAGTCTAGGACCAAGATTGCTCTGAGAGTTGTTGAATCCGCCCTGGTGAACAGAGCACTCTGCCAGGCGAAAACCCATGACGCCAAATTGATGGGACTATTACACCAGTTCATTGCCCGGGGGATGAGCAAAGCCTTCGGCGAAGTCAATGTCACCAACTTTGTGTCTCAGACGGCCGTCAACATGCGCAAGTCTGTCGGAGTCCCCAGCGGCGAGATGGGAGAATTTGTTTCGGCCACATACTTGGTTCACCCGAAACTGACCTCGGCTGGTCCACTTTCCGATGCAGAATGGTTGGCAGCCAGTTCAAGCACCAAGGCTTTCGCCGAGACCGCAGCCACCTTGCAAGACCAACCTATCGGTCTGCTCAGATATCTACCCAGTGTCAGAAAGTGGCTGCTGTCTAAGCTCGGCCAGCGCCGCGACTGCTCGCACGAAGTGAGCAACGTCGGCGCCTTCGAAGGCGCGACTCGCCACGGCGAGAAGAAACCTACAATCACGCACGTTGTCTTTTCCCAGCCAGGCCATGTGTCGAGTGCCCCGATATGCTTCAACATATCTAGCGTGAAGCAGGGACCTTTGGTATACACAGTGACCTGGCCGACTGGTGCATTGGGTGTTCCCGAGGTCGAAGAGGACGCCGTGGTAGATACGATCTGCACGTCCATTCAAGCCGACTTTGAAGCAATTGGGCACATGTAGTGCTGATCAATACTCCAAAAGATTCTTCTCGACGAAGAAGCACTTCTCAATTGGCCGCGACTATGACTCTTTTGACAAGATGCTTGGGCCAACCTCCATCCAATGTTGAGGACCCACCAAACACTGTCAATTGCGCCCATATCCGAAACCGGGGTCCGTCTTCAAAACTCGCAAGAGAGTAATTGGCGCAGGCTGAGAGTCCGGAGGTTGAAGAGACTTCATGCGTTTGGTTTCTCCTTGATTTCGTTCGTTTAATACGATAGCTTCCTATATTTCCTACCTAAAGATTGAAGAATAAGCCAACTTTTTTTGACCGACATACTTCTAATGCGGCGAGACTGAGCCAATCAGAAACTGTCCTGGCGTGTACATGTCGCCAAAAAGGCGCGATTGACCAGTTTATGCAGTGCCTTAGTCACAGGTCACTAGACTGGCGCAAGCGTCAGACAAGCTTTCGACTCCGTTCTCCTCAGGACATGACTTTTTTATCATACTACAAAATATCAAATTCTCAATTGGGACCCCATATTCGCGAGGGAGATATTTGAACTAATTTTATCTGAGGCTACGCGATGGCAGCCAACGAGAATGAGCCACCCACACCACGCGAGGAGCAACCCTGGTCACAGTCTCAGCGTCCTCCACAGGCAGATACTCGCGATGCGACTAGCGACAATCAACACCATCCTGCTAGCCCAGTCTCACCGGTTGCCAATGAGCTCGACTTTACGTATGCCTCAATTGATTCGCCGAATTTAATGTTTCCCATCGAAAGTTTCGATCTCACCGAAATGGACCTCGACCAGCGACAAATTCCTAGTCATCCGGTCCAAGTAAGTCCTCCACTTCTTGCCCATCTCCACTGACTCATACTGTGCAGCCAGAGGCCGCTCAAGTCTCTCGAAACTTTGATGACCAAGTTGCGACCACACTATCCTCACAACAATCAGTTTCTTTGACACGACGCGCAACAATACCAGGATCTGGTAGAAGCACAAGCTCCATTTCGGATATGGCTGCGCCATCCAACAGTGCCGTTCCACCCAAGATAGGAACGCGATTTTCCAGAGACACCGCTCGTCTTCTAAAACAGTGGCTTACTACCCACAGTCACTACCCGTATCCTAGTCAAGCTGATAGGCAGAGTCTTCAGCTGTCGACTGGACTTTCCAAAACTCAGATATCAAACTGGCTTTCTAATGCGCGAAGACGCCAGAAGTCACTCGCAAACACTACTCCTGCACGTTCTCCTTGGTCAGATGAG
This sequence comes from Colletotrichum sp. SAR11_240, assembly GCA_025328625.1. Lineage (NCBI taxonomy): Eukaryota > Fungi > Ascomycota > Sordariomycetes > Glomerellales > Glomerellaceae > Colletotrichum > Colletotrichum sp. SAR11_240. Next base: position 113,020 of record JAKMXA010000142.1, on the reverse strand, counting down.
TCAGGCGCCCAAGTACCAAGGCGTCCAGGAACTCCAATTCCGAGTCGGACATGCATGGAGAACCATTACCTTGACATGGATCCTATGAAGAGATGGGTTGACTCGCCTCCCGAGGATGAGCCCGCAGCAGTTGATGACATCGCTCGCGCAATAGCCTCTGGTAACCCATCAGCCTCAAGTGAGTTCCATTCCAACCGCCCCACATAGAATAGGGTATTCATCCTGCGCAGTGACCATAGCTGAAGCGTATTTAGGTGACCCTATCAATGCAATCTTTCCAAAGGCTGGATCCGACCCATCATATTTCATAGAGGAAAGCTCAGCAAGTAGTGTCGTATCTTCCAGAGAGGGCTCCAAGGCATCTGCAAGTTCTCGAGGTTCACTTATATCTGCAAGTTTGCCGCCCACTTTCAAGAAACGAGGAAGGCCAAGAACGCGCAAGGGGGGGCACAGCACGCCTCTTGTACAAAATCGAGGCCCCTTTCAGTGCACATTTTGTACAGAAACGTTTCGCGCCAAGTACGAATGGAAGAGACACGAGAAGTCGCTCCACATACCACTGGATAGATGGGCTTGTGCTCCCAACGGTCCGACAAGCGCCAATCCCAGCACTGGTGCTCAGGTTTGCGTTTTCTGTGAGAAAATCAATCCAGATCAGGCACATCTCAACCTTCACAATTACACGGCCTGTCAAGGAAGAGTCTTCAATCGCAAGGACCATCTGAAACAGCACTTACGCCTTGTTCATGATGCACCAGGCGTTGGATGGGTCATAGAAGGATGGAAAACTGCTACCCCGGAGATTCGCTCGCGTTGCGGCTTTTGCGAGCAGATACTTCCGACCTGGGAAGATCGCGTTGACCATCTAGCGGACCACTTCAAGTCGGGGAAAACAATGGCATCCTGGACTGGTGATTGGGGTTTTGAGCCGCCAGTTATGGAGACCGTTGAGCATTGTATGCCTCCGTGTAAGTCCCGAACTCTTATAGTAATCCTTGGGACATCTCTAACCAAGCTGAAAGACATCATTGAACACGAGCGCCATACACCATTCCCATTTAATGCCACCTTAGTACCACCCAACTCACCACGCACGGCGTACGAACTATTGACCTTGGAGCTGGAGTATTTCATGCAAAGACATATGGATGAATACGGACAAGTACCCAAGAACTCAGAAATTCAACTGGAAGCTTGTCGTGTCATATTTGCATCGGAGGTTCTGTGCACCTCGCCCAACATTCAAGAGCCATACTCCTCGTCCTGGCTACGAGATCTCATCGAATCAAATGAAGACATCACAACAAAGGCAAAATTCGGGCCTGTACGATCACAGGCAGAGAGTAGACTCTCAATTCTCCGAATCAACGGGAAAAGAACATTGTTTGATTCGTGTCCGCTGGAGCTTCAGCTGCGAGATTACGTCCACACTCTTTGGGCATCTCAGTCTATAGTCCCAATGGACAATGATCTTCAAGCAGAGGCCTGTAGAATTGTTGCACGTATGGAGGAGGGACTCACTGACGGATCTCCTGACTTTGTTGCCAACTGGCTAACCAAGTTGATTACCAGCTCTACAACATGGCTCTATGGATTCAAGAAGCGCACCCGCCTCCTGTCCAACACAGAGCAGATATTACCAGGCAGGGCAGATTCCAGCAAACTCACGGATGATCTTTTGGGGGCACTGGATCTGGGCATTGTTCACACTTCTAGGTCTAACTTTCTCATGAATGAGAATCCCACACTGGGTCTGCAGACAGACACTCATGATAAAGGGTTGTATTTGCGCCCCAAATCAAGATCTGACGCGTTTCTCTTTAATATGGATGACATCCAGTATCCTCATATGCTAGAGAAGGAGAATTCGGGAAATGGAACGGCATCCGAGGTCCAACTAGCAGATGCCTCTTCTCGCCAGTACCAAAAGTTGCCTGAAACTGCTCATGAAGTAGCAGGAAGTCTCCGCAGACCTGGCTGGCTCAAGTCGGGGGCCTTCGTACTGAACGACTGCAACTCACACCGGTGGTTATCTATGGAGCTCAAGCGTTGGGTAGCGTCGACGATGTCCCCAAACAACCCAACCCATCATGTCCCATCAGACGAAGAAATTCGTCATCAGGCTCGTTATCTGCTATTTGATGAGTAAGTCCCCCCTTCTTTTGACACAGAAAGCCTATTAAGCTGCGCCAGTGACGATCCCTGGAATCAAACTGCAGCCGATACGATGGAGTGGCTTGAAGATTTCAAACGCCAGGCTGGAATACTACGATGAGGGTTACCACTTCATCTCCCTTATCCTCAATGTTAATTTTGAGCCCATACGATAGTTTGTGACTAAGCAACGGAGCGAGCTGGAGGCCTGTGAGAATGAAATCGCTGGATGCAGATGCATTCGCGATTCAAGGCTAGTATCAAGTACAATATACCATCGACGTTCCTCCAAGTCTTCCTGGCACCCACACATCTGCCGGGAGAGTCGAATCACAAGTCAACACTCAGTCATTGATAGATATGCGGGGTTTGTGTTACCATTTAAAACGATACGTAGCTCTCATTACTAACCGAATGATACCTAGTTGGGCATTTTTCAGGAACGCGTCCCTTTAATTAGCGCTTTTCTGCAGGCAGCAGGCCACCAGACATTGCCTGGGGTGCTGGGTAAGACAGATCGTCTCATGAAGCCGCCCTTTTTCAGATTGGCCAGGCGCATGTCGATCCTTTGTGACGTAACACTCGGGCACTGCACTCTCATTCTACGGCATCACGGCCCACTAGCTCTGAATCCTTCCAAAGTCAAAACCATCTGAACCCCTCGCGCTGCCAAGATAAATAAGACCATTAGCCACCTCCGATTACGACACCTTCTCATCGGATCGTCCATCCCAGCATCATTCTATCCCCAAGTGCAACATGGTTTATATCTCGCCGCCAACGAACGTTCCCAAGCTCAATGCTTATGTCACGACCAGCCTACCCGAAGATGCACTGGCAAAGCTCAAGAAGGCGTTTGAGTTAGGTGCATGCTCGAGATTCAGCCCCATCCTCGAGATGGTGATCAAAGATGATCCTTCATACCACAACAAGTCACATGCCGAGATACGACGTGCTGAAGATGCGGCTGGTCGAACAGATGGATTCGTCATCATTGACAATCATGCCGCCTCGGATATTGCACTTTGGTATGTTGACTCATTTGCGACACAAGACCAAGTCGACTCCGACGAGGCCGAAAGCGTCAACGTCCTCGTCAAGATACTCGTCAAAGCAGAGTGCCTGCCACTTACTTGGGTCAACTACGAAATTGCCAACATAGACATCATGGAGGACTTGGATAATTGTGGAGTGGAGATGCCACTTACAGAAGACTACGAGCAAAGTACTATCAGCAACTGTGGCGGGATGGACATGGAAGAACAGCAAAGCCATCAGCAGCTGTGGTTTACTGCAGAACCTGGTGAATTCGAAGAGTCTACGGATCCCGGTCACCTCGACAATTTCAGGCCACGGCCTGAGAAGGTTGCAAAATTGTATGAAAATCTGGCGAAGGAGAACGGGATTATCGCAAATTGGACCATACCCTCCCCTGCCCGCTCGGTCAAATTACCAGACGGCAGCAAGAAGACCTTTCCTGAGGGTAGCATCATCCTTCAGCACAAATGGAATCCTCATTTCCCCTGGCCCGAGTACAAGTGGCCTGAGGGGTCGCTGTAGGATAAAGTTGATCATGGATGTCACTTCCTCTGCAACGATTTTCTTTGAAACGCAAGTCTTCTAAGTTATTCATTCAATGGAGAATCTTCACAGTAGATTGAGGATCTTCTGAGAAGTGTACCAAGCATTGTCTCCCTTGGCAATCAGGCCCTGAGAATGGATCATTTACTGTCTCATCTCCTTTCAGTTTTTGGTCGATTCCCTTACTCTCACTGTCACAAAGGCCACTACATAATTCATTTATGGTCTTCTTTACAATATTTGCTGCCGCTTGTGCGTTGTATATGGCCAGACCTATCTTCGTGACACTCTGCCACAATGCACTTGCACAATAAACCCCACAAGAATGCCGATGGACTGAAGGGCTTCTAAGCGTGATCGATTGTTGAGCGCTGAGGCTTTTCAACATCGAGCCCGCAGTCTGATTTAGAAGGTACTGCTTTCCTAATGATGCGGTCAAATAGGCAGGCACACGGGAGGCGCCATTGCTGACCTCATCTCTTGCCTCGTTCTCATCCTCCGACATCTTTTCCCAGCTTCCTTCTCTAGCAACACGTCCAACTTACCTGAGTCCCTCACCTTCAACCGCGCAATCCAAGACAGCCGCGATGGAATCCGCTGGCTCACAGCCTTCGAGCTATTCGTTGCTCGAAGATGACGACGATGAGTTCAAAATGCTTCCGCCCATGCCTGGCATACGGGTCGCGCCTCACCTGAAGTATTTCTTACTCTCAAACCTCACTTCCATCGCAATCGTCTCGTTCCTTTTGCTAATGAACGGATATGCGCAGGATCGTACACCTTCCACCCGACAATGATGTTCACACCGTCGCGGACTCTGACCATCTTAATCCCGGCTGTGGCGGGGCTATCATTGTCGTCGTAACGCAACTCGCCAACTGGGCTACCATGCCTCTGTCCGCCATCTAGAAGGTGATGGACTCGCTCAAGCATGCCGTTGTCAATAGAAACGAAGGCATGGTCAAAGAAGAGCGCCACGGATTCGACGTTCTCAGCTCTAGGTATGGAAGTCGGTGGGCGACTGACTCGGGAGGTCGCCGTCCCTGCGACTATCTCGAGGATGAGGACGACGATGATTATCTTCTGCTGTCTCCTTCCACGTATGTTGTGCCCGAGCCCGAGACGACTGGTCTCGGTAAGCGCATCCGCAAAGTTTTTGGTTGTTGATTGACCAACATCTTTCTGCGAAATGTTGCACGACAGGTTTGACGACCGCACCCGCCCCGAAAAGCTAACTTGACTGACAACATCGTTAGCACAAGGTTTTGGCTGCTGATTGCACCTGCTGGTGATTGAGCATACTTCATCGCCATGAACGGTTATCATACAGACAGCTTGAGACGCAGAAATTGGCATAGTTGGTAAATGCGGACTTCTAGGGAAGAATTATGGAAAGAACACATATCAAGTTGCCAACTCTTCCACCAACCAAGGGTGTTCGTGCCCGATACCAGAGTCGATATATGTGCACAGTTCAACACAGTTCTTTTCTCAGTGACGCACATGTGTTGACCATTCTGGAAGCAATATTCAGGCGCTGTCGGCGTTTGTGGATAGGTTCTTTGCTGTTGTCCTCCAATTTGACTATCAACAACATGGTGATACTGACTGAGTTGGTTGAACCTATGTTCGGCATTCCGATTTTTGAATGCCGAAATTCTCGGCTTACCGAGAGCTCAATCCGAACGCAGCAAATGTTCTTCACTGCCACGAGGTTCCCCCTTGGGTTGTTGGCTGGAGAAAGACTCGGCTAACTGAAGTAGGCTTAGCGCATCTTGTGCCCAACGATCTCTTCTTCTGCTTCTGCTCAAGCATCCTTAAAGGCCAGTGCGAGGCAGAAAGAATGAAATTCGCATTGATATTCGGGGTTTCTCCCTCGTGTCTTCTGCATCGACAAGAGAGTTTTCTCGGTGTTTGGGCCGAGGAAACTCTGCAGAGAACGAGACGTCCTACGGCCGCGAAACCACCAGTCAAAACAGGGGATCGGATGCAGTATTGCCCTTCAGCCATCAGAGTGTCTGCATCGGCAGTTTGTTGGTTTTTCAAAGTCAAATGCCGCCCCTTCGCCCTGTATCTTGGAGAACAGCCGCCCATAACCTGTAGATCGAAAATTGGTGGACTTCCTCTAGCACAAAAAGCGTCAAGCTCAGCCATGGTCGCTCCTCAGTGGCATGGACCAACCTGGTGATAAGATTGGAGGCTTATCTTACCTTACCTTAGTAATAAGTCAGTGGGGGCCAACACTACCGGATCTGTTTGTTACCCCTCACGACCGGACTCTTGAACCACTCCGTCGGTTTCGTTCCTCACCGACTCCTGAGCTTAGCGCAGGTTGTCGGTGAGTATCCCAAAGACTCTCCGGCTCCTAACTGAGAGTCCCGCATCCTCAACTCTACCACCCGCCAAGCACCACACCGAAAGATGGTGGGCCCGTTGCGAATACGGTCCAGCATAGCTTGCGCAAGATGCAGACGCTCCAAGATCAAGTGCGAGAACACTGGCCGCCTAGATGCGCCATGCGAGAACTGCATCAAAGGTCGGAAAGAATGTGTGTGGCCGATGCCCGCCCCGTCGCCACTGAAGAGACCCGATCCACCTTCCGCAACTCGGGATTCACGGGAGACTGCGACACCTCATTCCGGGCAGAAAAGGCCGAGACGGGCGACCCACACGCGGATGGACGGGGCTGTCCGTTCCGATGACATTGATATTGTCCGTCGTATTGACAGAACGCTGTGGGACAAGGCTCTGGTCACATTTCAGCGTCATTTCGCCACAGAGCTCTCATTCCTACATGTTCCCACTCTCAAGAACAGGATATACGACTTGACTACCGGCCACGCGCCGGTAGCATTCGATACCCAACTAGTCCTTCTCGGTCTTCTGGCCTTGACCGGGAGGTACCATGGAGAACTCGTCGATTACTTCGACAACGGCTCTGAAGAAGTCTCATATGATCCCAGTCTTGGAGACCAAGGTATTTCCGAAGCTTTTGCAAGAACGTTGGATAAGTCTCTGGGCTCGTTCGTATCGGCGTGTTCCATCGGATCAGTTGAGCGTGTGCAAGCCTTACTCATGCTCGGTCTCTACGAATGGATCTCGCCAAACCACGAGGGTCTCCGGGCTTGGATGTTAGTCGGTTCGGCAGGACGAATGGCGCAGGCACTCAAGCTGGGATACGAGGCCAATTACAGTACAGCGAACCACTCCGATTCAACAATTGAAGACGCTATCGTGGATCGCGAGATCAGACGCAGGACTATGTTCAGCTGCTTTATCTTCGATCGACTTATCTCTTGTGGCAAAGAACGACCATCGTTCATCCGATCCGATGACCTCCACGTGCGATTACCCTGCGCCAAAGAGGACTTCGACTTGAGCCGTCAGACTAGCACGGAGTGGTTCTCGGGTGACCTGGACTCGTCACTGCATGATGAAACCAGCATCCTGGGTCGATTTGTCCAACTGGTCGACCTATGGGGTCGCATATCTCAGTATTCCAGTGCTGGCGGTCGGTTCTTGGACAAGCAACGCCCTCCTTGGAACCCCGAGTCCCTTTTTTTCCAACTACGTCGAGAAGCGGACGCCTTTAGTAAGACTCTTGAAGCTCCAGGTACCTTTCTCAGCCTCAGTCCTTCAAATTACTTCCGCCATGAGAGCACGTCCAGCACGTTCATCATGCTTCATCTTCTAATGTCTCTTTGCAAGATAATGCTTCATCGGCAATATCTACCCTTCATTCCAATCAAATGTGCCAGACCATCTGGTCCCTTGGATGAGCCTACATTCCCACCGGAGGAGGTTCCTCCGGGATTTTGGGAAGAAAGCGCTCGAGAGCTTTTCGGAGCCAGTAAGACGGTCGCCAACGTGATTGAACTGTGCGAGGATCGCCTTCCACATTCTCCTCTTGTGGCTTTCGTCATCTACACTGCTTCTTTCACCGGAGTCTACGCACAACATTTCCCTCGCATGGACACAGAAGCCTATCTATGTAACCGATCCAGCGAGCAAAACGAAATGGCCGAGAATCAACCCATCAGTGCTTCGTTCGGCCCAACAAAAGTAATGTTCGACACGCTTTCAGAACTTGCCAGATATTCAGGGGTTGCAGCAGCGTTCGTCGCCAGGTTTTACGAAGTAGATCAGTACTTCTCTTCCATGGTTCAGGATTACCACCGCAACCTCCGACATCGCACCACTTCTCAACAATCTGGCGAGAGGCTAAGCATTCGGATGGGAGGCGACACAGGCGGGCTGGAGGAGTGGGTGGTGAAATCCGACAGAATTGTCAGTAACAGCTCCATTATCAGAGAAACCGAGCCGACGGGCCATCCCACGCAACCCGATGTCCGAGGGGTCGAATCGCTCGTCCCGGGCCATCATCGGAACAACAGCCGCAATGCCACAAGCACAACATTCCGAACGCCTCCGAGAGAACAATCTTCTGTTGGTGGCCGCGTAAACATTCAGATTATTCCACCAAACGATGAAAGGACAGTTGGGATGAGTGGGCAAATGCAGTCTCCTCCTTTGTCTTCGGCGCCATCAAATATCGCTGGTGTTGACCCTTTGCTCTTGGAAGGTGGAGACGATTGGAGTTGGGCGTTTCTTAATGATATGTACTTGGGCAGTGTCTCCCTTGACCCTGTTGATAGCGGTCCTAGCTATTCATTCTAACACAAGGGCAGTGGCAATGTCCATTGTCTCTGGTCTTGCCTAATTACTCAAGTTTTTCATATGTAATTGAGTACCGGCAGTGGTTTCCATTTATCATCAACAAAGGTGCACCGTGCTTGAGATTTATGCTCAGCACGAAAGGCAAATTGATGAACACGCGGTATGCTTGGAGCTGCATATTGCAACACGAGGATTTCGCGGGCCTAAGCTTGCACATGTTCTCCGACCATCATGTTGGCATGCTCTCCTTAAAATACCAAGGTCATGCCACGTCTGCACACCCATTTTCACCGCTAAATCCGCTGATCCTGAAACTTTACCCATGCCTCTGGAAGCTGAATTACATGTGAGTCTCCGGTAATGCAACACGCACGTACGGAAGCCCGCCCGGGAACGCCGCGAGTGCCGAAGCGGATACCCCGTGTTTACTCCTGTCGATCGGTGGGGTGTCTCACCGAGCACAGGCCCGCAAACCCCGCTGGCTGGAGAACATACATAGATGATCAACCGCGGAGATAGCCCTTCGGGGCGCCGGAAACAGGGTCGCGTTCATCAGATCGTATTCTGTTACTCCTGACTCAAGCCGTCTTGACGTCTGAAGTTTGTCATTTGCTAGCCTTACCTCTTGACAGCACATCGAGATTTTGAGTGTCGTCGACAGCTGTAGAGTTTTAACCGCACTGAAGTCTAATCATGCATCACCTATGATCAAAGTTTTCGGGTGCAGAGTATTCAATATTGGCCCTGAAAAACTGGAGCAATGCTGCGTGTGCAAAGGATGTCCAGCATTCCCCAACGCCCACCGAGTTGAGGCCGGAGTGTCCATCCCAATACCTTCCAGCCTCCACTTCCACATCCCCTTGTTGAGGGCTGACCGCCTGAATGATCATCGAGATTTCCTCCACCTCGTATTCAGGGAAACCTGGAAAGTTCCCATCATATAAACAGCAAAGATTCCTTTCTTCTATTGTGAATTCCTCCATCACGCCATCACAACACAGCATCTTCTCATCTCCACTACTCCGCCATCTCAATCGCCATCATGCAGTTCTTCCAGATTGCCTCCATCCTCGCCGTCATGGCCTCCTCCGTCTCCGCCGCGGTCACCGTCGGTTCCGCTTGCGAGGGTGCCGGCTACGAGTGTGTTTCCGGGAACGCGGCCATCGCCTCTTGCGACGGCGCTAAGTGGCAGCTCGCTGCCAACTGCGGAGGCTGCTCCGACGCCTGCGTCAAGCCTGATGTCGGCACCCCTTACTGCAAGTGCTAAGCAAACACGACTTCACAAGTAAGTTAAATCTCAGAGCACACCGATATTGCAATTGACTGACTGGAGCAACAGGTCTACTGAGCGAATGAAGACGAGGTGTTGTGCGGACGGTTCACGGAGCGAGCGTTGCCAATGCAGCTTGCGCTAGATATCCCAAAAGCTCTCAATTTCGACACCCAAATTCTTACCCGCTGTGAGCCCTTACATGAGTGATGTTATAGTGAAGATCACCCTCCACCTTCTGACTTCATGTACAACTTTGCACTGCCTTGCTTTTTTGACGCGCTTATTGATTCGCGCTCTCTTCATATACCCCCATAGGTGGTCATAGAGGTTTCTCTGTGAAGCCCAGGCCATCCTGGCCCTCGAATTATTCCCCGTGAGAGTCATACGGCAGTCAACAAGGTGCGCCCCCAGTCGGCAAACTGCGAAGAAGAAAAGTTAGAAGGGAAGAAAGATTAGATCAATCTCGGTCTGGAATATGTTTCAAAACCAGTCCGGACTTCCATGTCTTCAATTCTCGAGCTTCGTCACCAGGAGTTGCTGGATTTGCCGAAGAGTGTCAACGGTCAAAGTGATGTTCACCGTCTTTGACCCCTCCAGGCCGTTGGAAGTGGCCACGTCGGGGTTAGGATAGTACCAGCATGCAATCGCGATAATCACATAGACGACCTGCAAAAGTTAGAATCCATACAAGGAAACATACAGCTAGGTTGGCATATGGGACTAGAACTTACCACGAGCAAGGCTCCTTCCAGCCAGTTTGATTCTCCGTCTCGCAAAAAGTTGCCCACAACCAGAATGGAGAGAACAAGCAAGCCGATCATGAATATTTCGAAGTTTAGGTCCATCGGCTTGCCCAATGCCCACCCAACAAGGACAACCAAGGGGCCGTTAAAAAGAGCTGTTTGGATTGATGGCGCGAGACAATGATAGAGCGCTACGTTGATAACTCCATCTATACGTGTATAAGTTTGAAAGGTTCCGATATACAATTCTCACTGAAGATGGCGAGGGCATGTCAGACTTACCCCAAGCTTCATCGATGGCAGTCAAGTGCTCGGCAGCCTTCTCAACCAACGGAAGGAGGATCAAGCCTAAGAATTGGTCGGGTATCCCACTTTCCACGACCCCTTCAATGCCTTCAACGAGGAAAATGAGGAGCAGCGTCACTAACACAAGTGAGATTGTGAGAGCCAGTGCCGTTTCTGTCATGGTGAACTTGGGCTTCTCCATGTCCTCCTCACGGTCGGCATCTCGATGCTCATCCATCTCAATTACCTCGTCGAATATGCTGTGCTGGCTGCTGGCTTGATACCAGACGTAGAGAAAGAAGGCCACGATTAAGGCAATAGACGTGGCTTGGCTAATGCGCAAGACATCAGCTTGAAGGGTGCCTTCCGTGAACTTTTCATGGAACGTCACCCGGAGACCTGGGAGTTCCGGCCATGTCTCAGCCTTAAGAGCTGAGTAAAACGCGCTTGGAATCAAAAGTCCAAACGCGGCAACCAAGAGGAGCCCAGTCCCTACTTCAGAGACGATGGCATGGAACTTTTGGCTGGAGTTGCGAACTCCACCAAAAAAGAAGCAAAGCCCAAGGCAGAGCAGAAGATTTGTCAAGATACTTCCGAGGATGGCAGCCTGGATGATGGGTATCAAGTTTCCCTCATCTCCGTTCCCTTCATGAGTATTGTGCTTGACAATAAGAACCACAAAGAGAATTATCTCAACGATGGACCCGAACGTAGTCTCGATCAAAATACCAGCTACTTTGGGCATCTTTCGGGCGAATTCCTGTCCAGCAAAGCCCAAGAGATTTGCTGAGGGCACCACGGCCACGTATGCCGTTGCGAATTTCCATAGATGAAGTCCAGGGAGGCAGTTGAGAACGATGGCGATTGGTACGATGGGCCACAAGAAGTTGACCAGCATAGAAGCGGTGCACGAGCTCCGCCACAGCACAATCAGGAAGTGTCGGAGATGAAAACCGCTTCTTCCGCTTTCGCCTTCGTGGGCAATGCGGCTTGAGATGGTCTGATGGACAGTTCGGAACGCAGTGGTAGGGAGAAGCGGGGTCGACTCGTGGCTGTGTTCCGTGCCACCGTTGCCGGCCGGCTCCGATGGGCGGGGCCCGTGGATGTCCGTCATGTTGCGGGGACAGATCTTGCAGTCGGATCTGTGTCAAAGGAAATCTCACGATCGATGGAGATGGGTGATTGGCAAGGTTAACGTTGGATGGAAATGAGATGAAAACAGTTGAAATTTTCAGCATCAACCGAGAGCGAAGGAGGCTTGTTGTGGGCACGAGATGAGCGCGACGTTAAAAGTCTTGGCATGCGTGGAAACTTGGCACCACTGCGCGTTGTCTCACACAGCCCATGTCAGGCACTAAGATAAGCGATTCCCTTTCGAGAGTGGCACGACGTATCATCGGCACAGAGTGCGTGACCCAATATGTCTGCAATAATATCGTCTTTATGCTGCGTGTCGCGACCGAATGGTCTGGATCGGTCATGTTGCTGCGGGGTTGTTTGGGGTTGAGGAGCGTTCCTTGAGCAGTTCACGAGACCCTGGAGAGCCGTTAATTTGATGTGTGCCATTAGTCGCGGAGGCAACCAACTCATTGTTTAAGGTGGTCTATGAGACAGAGCCGCACTTCAGAGGAATTGACTTCGTAGCACCTTCGTGTCTTCCGCCGGCCATTAAAGAAACAGAGAACAGGCTATCCCAGCGCATGTCAACGCGCTTCGGTCAATCGGAAGCCGTTCAGCTTCCCCAGATGCCAAGTACCTTGATCTTCCAGAACAGACATGAGACATGAGATGCTTACGTACTCCGGGCGTCATTCCTTGCGGTTCCCCGAGAGACTGGTGTTCTGTCAATGAAGAAACAAGGGCCGAGCGCCGTTGTCTAACTCCACCTGACGCCGGCAGCACTGGGCCCCCGTCTGCCGGGATGGGTCCATGTTCGCTGCCTTCCCCGCAGTCCGTCCGCGCGAAGGCTGAACACCCCTCCCGAGCAACACACTCGTAATCAAGGAGGCTTGGCTTGCCACGCGCCGGCAGTGTCGGTGCCAAGAGCTCCAGCCACATGAACTGTGTCGGCTATGGTGTCCACACGATATCAAAAGTAAGATGTTTAGTAGTCATTGACGAATGACTGGTGATTTCACTGGCGAAACCGAGTCGGCCGAGTTGCTGACACGTATGTCACGCCATATAGTTCGATGCTGCGTTTTTCAGTTTCTGATCACGGGCATATAATTGACTGCTAAACGCTAAAAACCTTAAACGGAGGGTAACGGCCGTTCGCTATGGCGCCTACGGGCGGAAAGAGCTCTCGAGATCAGATGATGTTTGATGAGGAGACAGACGCGAAACTCAGAAAGGCGCATGATCTCGTGACCAGGTACCCCGCCGCCTTCTGTTTATGTGTTCATACCTTTGCTCCGAACTCGAGTACATTAAAGGAACCTGTCACCTCCCCTCTTTCCTCTTGGCTGCATTCAATCGAGCATATCAAAGCATCTATCTATCCACTTCCACGTTCTGAGAGCTCCATCCACAACCACTCAGCAACCGACTTATCGCCAAGGTATATATGTCCTTCCTCTGATAAACTCGCACTTAGCTAAGCCCTCTTAGTTTGCGTTACCAACTTTCACAGTGGCGTCCACTTCCACCGAGTGTCTTCTCCCACCCGTCAAAATGTCCGAGAGCCCAACAACCCCCGGACGCCCCAGGGATCCCCAAAGCCCTACAGTGACGGGTATCCCTTCCATCCTTACGGTCTTGAGAGAGCCTGAGTCTTTCTCTACCGATGATGACCGTCGTGTCTACCGCCAATCGTCCCCCGAAACAGCTTCAAGGCTGGCACGAGAGACCTTAATCAGCATGTGCAAGACCATAGGTCTCGTTGGCGCGCAGCTCAACAACGGCACAAACGACTCCGACTTCCAGCTACGGCAACTAATTCACCTGGCCCGCAATATCACCAAACGGTTGGACAGTCCCGATATGAATGGTAATCCTTCTCGATTCGAGTAGTCGAAGCACGAATAAGGCAGGGCATGAATGAATTCGAGTAACTCAATACCACCGTTGCGAAGGGATCATGGAGTTCAATATTGCTACTTGGGCGGCGGTATTCTAGCATCGGACATGTAGGCTTGGAGTTTTCTCGTGGACAGATTGAGACTGTATTATTACGGTACGCTTCACTTTATTTGACCATCAGTCTGTGCTGTGATATGGCTATAATGTGATGTTGTTGATCCATGTGATAGAGGAAAAATTATCCTTTGCAATTGGGTTCATCTAGAAGAACATCAGCATTTGAACACGAACTTCGACGTTTCGTCAACTATTAATGTGCTGTTTATCCACAGTGACGCCTTATGTGGTTACCTTGATAAGGCAACGTGGCTCTGATATGTGAGGTTCATCATAGCGAGCGCTTCACGCAAATCGAGCGGTTTGAAGTCCATCGAATACTGTTTGCAGACACTGCTTTTTTTCCCATGGTCGCAGCCTCGGCGATGGTGCATCAGTCAGGCTGAAAGTCTTCAGCGAGGTTGTTCATCTAGACGCATGGTGGCTCGTTCCGAAAGCGGCACATGCCTGCCAAAGCTTAATTGATGCACAGTCATCACATGAAGATGCTCTTTATTTAGCAAGGCAAAATGCGCTGATGGTCATTAGAAAGAGGCACCCGTTGTCTTCCTCGCATCTCGTCTGAAGGGGGCCACCCATTCTGACTATTGTCATCACTATTACCGTATCATGCCTGCATCACAGTCACCGCACACCGGACTTTGGCTTAACATAATTAAGAGTTAATCCGAAAAGGCGGAGCAGTCTGATAAATTGGCATAATAGCCGCATGGAGGTAATTCTGGGTTACTTAGGTATTCAAAGGGCATGGGGCGAATATGCACTGCTACCGTCATTCACCGCAAACTCGAACCTACTACCTCTCGTTCAAAGAGTAATCAAAGCATCGTCGTCAGAAGCGTCGAGACAAGAATGTACAACCTCAAACCGAGGGCCTAGGGCTTCTATGTAGGTACTGTCGTCCGTTTCATGTAGAACTCTCATGGCTGTAGACTGCAGGAAATGCACCCATCTGGTCAGTCATTCATCGCAAGATTTCAACACCAGGATCAGAAGAGTCGCTCAAGGGTGAATCATCGCTAGTACAGGTTGAATTGAAGTATGAGATGTGCTTCCGGTGGCTTTGGCGGATCTTCCCCCGGTGCATGGGCTGATATTCTCAGGCAGCAGGCTCAATTCGGATCCGATGCTTGGACTTCTGTCGGACTTGTTACCAAGGACCAGGCGAATTGTCACTGGCATTATACATGCTGAAGAATCCACGGGTTGAAGTTAGATACGAAGCTACTTTCATGGAAGGTATTCGTCCATCATGCTTTTCTTGATGTGTGTCTGCGATAGGGCTGGGCCATTCGCCCGAGCTGGATACTGTTGCGCCATTGCTTTTAGCTTGAAGGGAAATACCAGATCTCCAGACTCACCAGCTCCATCGGAATGAGATGGTTGAGCTTGGCATCAAGGATTTGCTGGTAGAAGATGCCCATGGTAGCTCCCGATATCTCGTGACCCTGAGCAATTGTGTAAGGTACAATGTATAATCAAGCCAATTCATCCCTCATTCTGTTGAGTGACATCAAAACTAGACAATCTTCAGCCAGGACCCAGAATAGTATTCAAGCTCGTCAACTCGCGTATTCGGATATACTTCATAACGGTGAAGCCTCGAGCCCGTCAAAGAACATTCTTGACGTGAGAGAAGCCGTTTTACAAAGTAAAGTCGGTCATGCAATCCTGTACCCTGCAATTGCTTCACGGGTGGGTAATGGGGGCACCATCTTAGTCACTGCATATTGTCGAGAAACATCACCCCAATCATTTCGTGGGTCTGGAATTGTTTGATAATGCATTAGAAGCTGAGGCTTGACCATCCTGCCAACAGCGGTATGCTAGACTGGATGGAATGGCTTCCAATGTTTCCGCTGCGGTTTGAAAGTCTTATGCTCATGGGGAACAAGCGGGTCTTGTCTGAATCCTTCACCATGCGTAATCACTGTCCATGGAGTCGTCAAAGCACAGTACCGGCCAACTGGAACTTGAGGACTTGAAATAAACCGCTTTTAGCATTAAGCTGAAGATGAAGAAAGTGAGGCGAAGAGTCAAAGCGGATATGCAGGTTTTCTCCGAATGTCATCTGGACTCTGGACTTTCAACGTGCGTTGGTCGGTTCTCCAATAGGATCTGGTGGATTCCAAAGCTTAATATCAGGACGAAACGAAACTAAACATTTCGCTGGGGCGATTTCAGAAAGGTTCACGCTGAATCGGATTAAACGAGCATTGTGCTAGCAGCACGGAACCTCTGGAGGCGCATTAATTGGAAGTTGAATGGATCTTGCTGTCGCTGGACGCTGTTGTTGGTCTAGGCTTCATGGATCGGTGTTTTGTTTGGTCTGGCGAAGTTGACTGCATCTGAACATGGAAAGCTTGTATTCAAGCGAAGGCAAGGGTCACCTTCAATAGCGACCAGCTTCATAGTAGATACCGTGCGGTCCAGGCCAAGTCATGACCTGGAACATGAAATTCGCTCCACCATCTCCGCAAAATAGAGTAAAAGAGACATGCCCCAAGCCTGTTGGGAGATGCACTTGTCGCACAAGTAGAACCACTTTGTTTACCCATGAACCCTTCGGCTTCGGAGTGCACCTCTCTGGACTAGTTTGCCCCTCGTGATATTGTTTCATCCGCCGGCTTCTTCGGACTTGCCCATGGTGGCTCTTTTCCATTACAGGAACATAATACATGATTATTGATGAGCTGAATGCTTTGTTTCTCTACGAGACAATTCAGAACTTGTCGATATCCAAACTCGTCAACGCTGTCAAAACGATGACGGGTCCCGACTTGAGACTGCCGGGGACAGCCCTCCGAACATACTTTGCTTTTAGAAAGGGCCTACACCATCTTCTATTACTAGGCAAGCCGTTCGGACGTTTGGAGGTTTTCACCCCTGTAATTCTCAGAACTCAACCTAGATAACAGTTGCAACCGACAACGATAATCGCATGAATCAGTGGGAGGCGTAAATATCCATAGCTGTTGTTCAGCAGATGTGTACGTGTCGCAGTGGCATGGATCAAGCTTGGGGTCATGCAACCCAACCCTCCTACCCTTCAAGATTGATTTACTTTATTTTCTCATTGTCTTCGGGTTGACGTCTGGCGTGGTGGTTGCCCCTTCAGCAACGTAAAGAGCGAGAGACGAACATGGTCAAGTGCAGAAAGGTGGTTGTGTTACCACGTCACAACCTGGGCGCAGCTTCATGTGAGAATAAGCCGAAAGATTATACACACTGCACGCTGTCGTCGAATTAAGCGTCTTAGTAAATACAATATTCTACAAATGAGGCAAGACAGCTTAGTGATATCACCACAATCTCGATCACCGAACCCAGTGACTCAGCGCCAATGTGACGATATACTACCCTAAACCCGATCAGCAATATCGCCGCTGCCAAGAAATTGATATGCGTAGCAACGAAATCGTGTTCGAGATCACGCAGCAATTCCTCCGGCGACCGGTGATGCCACCAAGTTGCTTGCCAAGCTGGCCAGAGCTCGCTTTTGGCATGAACGACCGGTCAATCCTGGTGAATTTTGCATCAATCACAGTAGTTTGAAGCCAGGAGGCGTTGGGAGCGTTTCTCAGAAAAAGGAATGGGTCCCCTGGCCCGGGTAGCAGCGGAGGTGCGAATCGACCAGGCCAAGCTGGGCAGCATGTTCATAATTCTCCGAAGAGAGAATATCAGACGGAGTTCGCTTTCAAACTCTACGACAGCCTGATTTCGCTCTTACGCGGACATCCTTCACATCAATTGCAGCCTCAAAAATGGGTGGGCGGCGGTGCCTCCCGATGGTCAGTGGAAGTCGTCCGCGCACACCACGCAGATCTCATTGGCTCCGGTCACTGCCAACACTGCCTTTTCCGGGGTGCCGACCGCATAATAGACTTTAAGAGAAAGTTTCCTGCTTATGCTTGACTGTGGCACTTGGGGAAACGAACTGTTGGAGATGGAGGTACGGAAGCGATGTGAGGGTGCAGTCATCACTGGGGACATGGATAGCAGAACTCACGAGGGTCAATGAGGGGTGCTTCGGAAACTACTCAACTTGCAGAACACCGTAGAGATATAAGAGGTGCACAAATCCGCTGGCTAATTGCTTTTGGAATCTCTTCATCACACTCAACAGTCTTCATCACATCTTCTATTCAACCTACAATCAAAACATTAAGCGCCTTTCAAGGTCAGCTTCCAGCTCCTCAAAATATCAAAGATATCCCTAGTTTCTTACTGCTCAATCACCGAGTCCAACATTCAAAATGCATTTCAGCAAGTCTCTCATCATCATGGTGGCTGCCACCCTCGGCGCTAACGGTGCTCCCTTTGGCGAGCAAAAGTGAGTATCCCAAGCTGAAACCTTACAAGAGACCTTTAACACCATACTAACTCTTGCACCAAGTGGCCTGACCCAGTCCAACGCCCTGGCGGCCAGACAGGCTCCCGTTGCTCCTGCTGTCGCTCCTCCCATGCCCATGGCTGAGAACAAGGACAAGGGTGACAAGAAGGACGGCGAGAAGAAGGAGGGCAAGGACCGTGATGGTGACCGCGATGGCGACCGCAACGGTGACCGCAACGGAGATCGCGATGGTGACCGAGGCCGCGGAGGACGTGACGGCGATCGCGACGGCGACCGTGACCGCGACTGCCGTGACGGCATCGAGGGCCGCACCCGCAACGGCGAACGTTGCTGTGTCCGCACCGACGACCGCGGTAACAGCAACAACGGCGACCGCAACGGAGACAGGGAGTGCATTCTTGATGGTGGCCGTGGCGGCGGTCGTGGTGGCAACGGTGATCGTGATGGCGACCGAGGCCGTGGAGGCCGTGGCGGTGACCGTGACGGCGACAGACGCCCTCCCCCTCCCGCCGGCCCGGCTTTCCCTGCTCCCTTCCCCGTTCCCGGCCAGGGTGGCGCTCCCGGCTTCGGTGCTCCTCCCCCTCCCGGCTTCGGCGACCGTGATGGCACTCAGAAGACTGCTTAAGCTGTCTACTCAAGTAGCAGCATCTCAGCAAACCGCCGAGTTGGATTTAAAGGCCTCTGGTAATGGAAAGATTGGAATTTGAGACACCCCAGTTCGTTATGTTTTGTGGAGGATATCAGTAGTAGTAATCTGAGGTAGCCGAGTATACGAGTAATGCAGTATTGTTCAACTTTCTTTGAAATCAGTCCTGTTTTTGAATTCGTTGGAGTCTTTTTTTGTTTTTCAAGAAGAGATGGCCTAGTCTCGTTGACAATGCTTCTGACTTTGAGCCACCAGTCGCACAACGCGGGGCATTTTCTAGGCACGCGACCGACTTGACTGCTCTAAGCAAGTGCCACGACTGGATGTCTGGATGCGGAATTGAAAGACGCTAAAAAGAGGCCTTGCAACCTTTGGTACGTGCTAAACTCAAACCCTTAATTAAGATCTTGTATAAGTGTACATGATTGCCAGGGAAGCTTAACATGGAGCGGGCATCTCATAGATGAGCGTTGGACGAGATCTTAATAGTAGGGCTTACTTGGGAGATGATTTGACGTTGGTTATGTATGACTGGTGTCCCTTCACAGGGGCGTAAATTTGTCGGGCCACATTGAGATACCCGCCGTCGGCTCTTGGCTCGGCATGGCCAGATTTAGCGTTGCAGTCTGCTGCTCTGGGTCCACGGGCACTATCATCTGAGAACGAGTCGTCGAAATTCTTGTGGATGCTTGATCGCCGCGGATCCCGCGCCGCGGACTCCGCGGCCAGAGGGAAAGGGGCTTCACTGAAAGACTGCCCAGAATCGCCGAAAGATTCTTGTGATGGCCTTGAAAGCACGCTCTGGATCAAAGTCGGAAACGAGTCTCTGGATTGAGTAGGTCATCTCCTGGGAAGATTTCCTTCGACCATGCGGCAGCTCTGTCTACATCTGGGCTCGGCGGAAGCTTTTGTATCATGTTGATGCTAGAGTCCACGAGCGGTTCTTAGTGCTGAGTTTTGAGCTGAGTCAGTTTTGAGGGTCGTATCAATCTTACCAAGCTTTTGTCTTTTCCTGTGACATGGAATTGGAGAGAGAGACTGAGGGGCTGACATCGGCAATACCGATACCTATGCCACCCATCTCAACCGACAGAACGCCACTTATAAATACGCTGATTATTCTCGAGCCGGGCTCAATTCTCAGTCCTTCTAGGTTCATCCGGTCTCCAAACTGAATACTGCATCAGAGCCCCATGTCACAATTTCTTGCTGGTGTGTCGGTTAGTTCATACTCGCGTGAATGATAGCAAACTAATACTTCAAAGCGTCCCCAAACGTCATTGACCTCTCAGCATGAAAGTTTCATTCGTTATTTCAATGCTCTCGGTCGGTTTGACCGTCCAAGCCTGCGACCACTACAAGATTTGCACCTGCACGAACGAAGACGGCAGTAGAAACGACGATTTGACTGGTAAAATTTGCGACGCCGGCCAATATAACCGCATTTACGAAAAGGGCTATCTGGGATGTAAGCACTATAAGAGTGAATTTTTGGGTTATGAAGCTTTCGATAACTGTAAATTTCGGAAGGCTTGTGAGGCTGTAGGTGGCACGGGTGATTCGAGCTGCAGAGCTAAGGTCGGCATATTCAAGGCTTAAGCAATCAAAGAGTCAAAATCTGGAAGGTTTCAGGTGGTCATGTTGTTAGTATACCCCAGAGAAGTTCTCGGTTCACGTAGACATAGATTTGGTCACGAGACAGGCAGGTGTTCTCAGCATGGTTCTGAACAGGACATGATCTCAGATGGATAAAGGCGATTGTACATGTAGTCTCTTACGTAGTGAGCGGGAGACCAACTGCAACGAAGACCGGATTCAGATCGAGCAAGTCTTTTGCACCGCTTTGAAGTGCATGCTGGGGTTTTAAAAGAAAGGCAAGAAAAAGCAAAATATATCACACTAGGTATTTGCTAGTTATTACTAACCTAACTACTACTCTAACCTTTAAAGACCTTCGCTATAGCTATTTAATATTATAAGGTTCATATATACTACTATCTCTAATACATAAAGAAGATTATAAGCTATAAGATAAAATTTATATTAAGTATAACCTCTATTTCTACTTTATAATTAATATAAGTAGACGTATTAGTTAACTAAATCTAAATATATAACTTAAAGGTTATAATATATATAATATTTAATAAAACTATATAAATATATCTATAAAGTAGTAATATAGTTATACTACTAAAGAGGTAAATATATTACTATATAATAGTAATAATAGAAAAGATATAGTAAATATATAGATTAAAAATGATTTAATGAATATAAACTATAATATAAGATAAGAATATAATATAAAATATATCTAATATATTTTATATATTATATAATATCTTTATATTTTATTTTATATATATAAGTATATATATAATATAATTTATTAGTTAGCTATATATATTAGTTAGCTATATACTTTTTTAAATCTTTTTAATATTTTAAAAGTTTATATAACTATAATATAGCCTCTTACTGTTTACTATAATTTTTACCTACTTAAAGTAACAGACTACTTAACTTTACACCTCTTAATAATATATATAGCTTTTAGTTATATAATCCTTAATAACTTCTTAAGTCTCTAACTACCTCTTCTAACCTTAGCTACACTTATATATATATATATATTATACTAAATAACGTTACTATCTTTAGCTTTATCTTAGTAATAATATAGTTTATAATTACTTAATTACTTAATTACTAATTACTAAACTATTAACCTATTCTCTCTCTTATATATTACTTATACTATTAATACTATCTTTATTACTACTTTACTATTTACTATAGTAGCTTCTTTAGAAGTAAGTTATTACTATTATTATCTTTTTATTTAATTAAGCTAGTTAACGCTTTTATAGCTATACTATTATTAGTAATACTCTTTCTATTTAGTATAAAGTATACTTATTAATATTCCTTTATTAAGCTTAAGTTTAAGCTACTTCTACTTTAGTATTATAGAGGACTTATATAAGAAAGAGCTACTCTTAAAAATAGTTAGAAATATATATAACCTCTATATAGAAGTATTTAAAGCTATTATTTATCGCTATAATTATAGTATAGAGAGGGTTCCCTTTAGAAGTATTTATAAAAGCTCTATTTATAGTTACTTTAATAATATACTACTAATTAATAAAAAAGTACTTACTAAATTAAAAGCTTTATTTATTATATAGATATTATTCTATATAATAATACTTTTAGCTATTTACTTATAGAAAGATATACTTTATAAGGGATAAGTGTTTTTATATATCTCTTATAGTATAGATATTATAAAGGGTTTATTATAAGTTATAAGAATAAGTTATTAATATAAGTTTAAAAATAAAAAAAGGAAGAAGAAGAGGGATAAGTATAAAGCCTTATACTAGAACGTTTTATACTTCTAACTATAAAAACCTATTATAATAACCTCTTTAATTAAGAAGTTATCTCTATTTAGTAGCGTTTATAACACTTTACTAAAAGGTTTAATAAAGCTATTACTAAGCTATAAGAGCCTTAATAACCTCTTTAGCCTTAATATAATTAGCCTTATACTATATAGCTAGCGCTATTACTATTTTATTAGTTTATTTAGCTAAAGCGCGCTTTTAACTTTATATAAGGGTTTACTTACTAGTAGGAATATATAGGGTTTCTATACTATTTTCCTTAATTAGTAGAAGGTATAAGTTAAAATACCTATATAGTATTTTTAAAATTATACCTATATATAAAGTGAATTTTACTATAGTCTTTTTATAGAGGGGCTGCGTTATAACTATAAACTTATAAAGCTAATTCTATTAAAATAATATAAATCCTCTTCTTAAATATTATATTTAGCTATTATATTACTTAATAATATAAACTATTTTTAAATAACTTTTAAAGTCTTTTAATATACTTTTTAATAATTATATAGATAATTAAATTTAGTTTTTAAAGTTAGGTATAACTTAATAAACTTCTTAATTTAATACTTCTTAATAAATATCTTATTCTATATTTATAATAAGAGATTTCCTATATTTTCTATACTAATAAGTTATAAAAGAAACCTTTAAAAATCCTATTTAAAAATATATTAGAGAAGTATTTTCTATTTAATTAGATTAAATTTATATTATTAAAGCTAAATATAATTATAATATAGTTAATTATCTATTCTATTATATAAAATAATTTTAGAGATATTATATGTCTTTATAATACTTTATATACTAAACTTATAACTTATAGTATATATTAATTAGATTACTTTAATAATAAGAATAATATTATCTTCTTAAGTATAAATTAATATTACTATTATTAAGAAATTATACGTTAAAGGTTTAAATAGCTAGGAATAAAGCGCGTTATAGAAAGGGTATATAGCTAACTAATATATATAGCTAACTAGTAAACTACGTTAGTAGTATTTAAACCTAAGTACTAGTAAAAGTAATAGCGCTAATATAGGAAATTAATTAAGTTAGTATATAAAAAGTTTAAGCTATTAAGCTAAAGCGCTTATTTTTAAAGATACTTTATAAGGTAAAGTTTATTTTATAAATAGTTAAAATTATAAATTATTCTAATACTATTAATTTACTAAAGGGATCTTTTAGTAAATTCTAAGTAATAACCCTACTAAAACGCTAGTTACTTTAAAATACTTAAAAAGTTCTAAGCGTTTTTAAATATAATATTAATAACTAGTTAAGTAATTACTTATAGCTTTTAGCTAATAACTATATAATATTAATTAAAAAGCTAAATAGGCTTTAAGTAGTAATATTAGTTTAATATATAATATATTACTTAGTTAACTTTAAATTAAGTTATATAACTAGAAATCTTTACTTATTTTATTAGTAAGGGTATTATATATTAATAATAGTTTATTATTATATAGAAGTAAATAATATATAATTAATATATATATAATACTAAATAGAACTATTTTTTCTATTTCTATAAACTTATTAAGTATAAACTTAAATATATTAAAGCTAAAAGTTTCTTTTTAAAACTATATTAATATCTCTTTATTATTATTAATATATATCTCTTACTCTTCTTTAATATAATTATTCCTATTCTATTTATTTCTCTTTATATAATATTTACTTATCTTATATAATATTCTTATACCTAATTTATTACTTATAAAACATAATAAAGTACCTTATTAAAGATTAAAATTATTAATTAATATAAGTATAAAATTAATATCTAATTCTTTATTATATATATCTATAAAGTAATATAATTATATTAGCAGTCTAGTTAACCTATATAAGTAGGTATTATAGTTCACTTTATACTTTTTTTTATAGTACTAAAACCTAATAGCAGCACTTTAACCTATACTTAATCTTAATAAAGTAAATAAATAAATCTTAATATAACTAGTTATTAACGCTTAGTTTAACTTATCCCTAGTAGAAAAGGGTAAGTAGGTAGGTATATAAGTAGTAGAGTAGTAAAACATACTAATAAGAGCGTTATTTATAATATTATTATTTATAAGCGTATTATTTATAACGTTTATAATAAGGGGGAAAGACATTATATAGGGTCGTCGCACGTATAGGAGGATGTGAGGAACAGGCTTAAGGCCTCATTCGAAGCAGCAGTTGAGTTCTTATGCTATAGCCATGAGAACCCTTTTAGCTATAGTAGCGAAGAGTTACACTATTGAGTTTGCGCCCTTGAGTGTAGGTTTAAGCTATCGCTAGGCTCCAGCTGCGTTAGTTGCGAGTGCTGTTAGCGTTCCACGTTGCAGATGATGCCTTCGTAACGTCGTAAACAACGCGCTTGCAAACGATAGCGTCGCAAATAACGCTCTCGCTAGTACGTTTTACCGCTCTGCCGCCTACTTGCCTACCTACCTACCCTCTTCTGCTAAAGATAAGTTAAGCTAAGCGTTAATAACTAGTTATACTGAGATTTATTTGTTTACTTTATTAAGATTAGGTATAGGTTAAAGTGCTACTATTAGGTTTTAGTACTGTGAAAAAAAGTATAGAGTGAACTATAATACCTACTTATATAGGTTAACTAGACTGCTAATATTATTTATAACGTTATAAAGGTATTATCTATAATATAGAATACTAATAGTATTTATAGCTAATATAGCTAGAGCTTAGTAATAGCTTAAACTTATACTTAAAGGTATAAAATTAATAGTATAACTCTTTATATAGCTAAAAGGGTTTTTATAGCTATAGTATAAGAACTTAACTATTTAAATAAAACCTTAAGCCTATTCCTTATATTCTCCTATATATATAATAACTTTATATAATATCTTTCCCCTTTATTATAACTATATATAAACTAAATAAAGCTATACTAAATAACTTAGTCTATAAGATTAATATTAATAAAGTTAAAAGCTCTAAATATAATAACTTTCTCTTTACTAAAAAGAAAACTCTCCTTAAATTTACTTAGAAGTACTTACTTAAAATAGCTAATAAGAGTAATATAATAGAGTTATATAGCTTTAAGATTAATATAGAGATAGTTAAAGCTATTAATAATAATCTTAATACTTATAATTACTTTATAAGCTTCTTTAAAATAGCTAAAGTAGCCTAAGTAGTTAGTAAGTTAAGAAGGGTAAATCTAATATTAAAAGTATAGCTAATAGTAGTAGGGCTATTAAGACTATATAGTAGGGTAGAAAATGTTATTTAGGCGTAGATGTCTAAATAGTAGGGGAGACTTAAAAGATAGGTGTAGATTAAATATAGCGTAAGAGATAGAGGAGACTAATAGAGATAGAGGTAGCTAGAGGAAGATAGTTAACTTAGCTTATTATAATAGTTAAAGTTAGAAGAGTATAGAAGTAAAGAAGATATCTAAATCTAAACTACCTATAGTTATATAACCTAAAGGTTATTAGTAGAAGATAAGAGGACTAG
The DNA here is from genome assembly GCA_025328625.1 of Colletotrichum sp. SAR11_240. NCBI lineage: Eukaryota > Fungi > Ascomycota > Sordariomycetes > Glomerellales > Glomerellaceae > Colletotrichum > Colletotrichum sp. SAR11_240. The sequence continues at coordinate 87,246 of JAKMXA010000142.1, read as the reverse complement.
TTTAGCTTTTATAGTTAATACTAGTTAAGTTTTATAATATAAGGCTAGCAGCCTAAAGTAATATAATTATATTTATACTATAATAACCTTTTATAATAATATAAAGAAAATCTTTAATATTCTTTTCCTCTTTTAAATAATTAGTGATATATAATATAGTGAAGGCGTTCACTACCTTTAGCGCAATAGGCGCCCTAACTACGCTCAACATAATTAACGCGTTTAGCATATTAAACGTAGTAAAAGCCCTTAAAGTTTTTAGGGTATTCAACACACTTAAGGCTTTAAATATAGTTAACCTTTTTAATATATATATTACTATAACTATATTACCCTATATAATAATTATTAATTAGTAGTATAACCTTAATAGTTACTTACCTCCCTTAAATTAAGGAAAATAGCTAACTTTATATTAATAATTAACTTTATTAAGTTTAATAAATAAGTTTTAATATATAGCTAATCTTATAAAGTTTAAATAATAATAATATTATATTAAACTCTTCTTCTAATTAGAAATATCCTAAAGAGATATAAAACCTTATTATTATACTTTAAATAATATTAACTAATCTTAAAGTAGTAGAAAACTTTAAAACTAAATTATTTAAACTTATTAGCTATATAATAATTACTAACTTCTAAGCTATTTATAAAAACTACTTAGAGAAGTTTTATAAAATATTTATTTTAATTAAATATTTACTATTTAACTTTAATATATAAGTTATAATTTTAATTATAGTTTATAAGAGATTTAAATATTATATAATAAACTACTATAGATAAATCTAAACTATAAACCTAAAAAGAAAAGCTTATATTAATATTATAAAACTTAAAAGTTAAGTATTAAAAACTTAAAGAGATAATCTTAATATATTTACTAACTTAGTTAAATAATAATATTATCTTAATATATTATATTATATAAGATATATTAAGATTAAGAATACTTTAAAATAAGAACTTAACTTTACTTTACTTTTTAGTAATAATAGAAAGATAAGAGGTTATAAAACCTTAAATATTAGCTATATAGAGAAACTAAAAAGCTTAGAACTTTAATATTTAGTTAATATTCTATCTTAAAATTAAGAACTAATAGTAGTTTTATTAACTTTAGAGGAATATATTAACTTTAAATAAAGATTCTTAAGTATTTTAAGATTTTTACCTCTAAAGTTAGAAATACTAAGTAATTAACTATTAATACTTAACTTAACTACTAAGACTTTAATTATATTATTAGAATAATTAACTATTATAATAATAGATATTATTTATTATATAACTAAACTTCTTTTTAGTTAAAACTAAAGTAGTATACTAAAATCTAATAGTATATAGAGTTATTATAATTAAGAATAGTTTTAACCTATCTATCTTAAACTTTAACTTACTTTATTAACTATATTAAAAAGAAAAGAACTTATATTTAATAATAATATCTAAGAGTAAACTAAAGATATAAAATAAATCTCTATTCTATAAAGAGATCTAAATAATAATAATAATAGAAATAATCCTAATAATAAAAAGGACTATAAAGATAAAAACTATAGTAATAGAGGAAGTAATAGAAACTAAATAAACTACTACTCTTTTAAAGCTTAATAGAGGCTTATTAAGCTAAAATAGTCTAATAATAGAATATCTATTAATTATAACTTTCTATTTATATTTATTATTTTAGATAGAAATTATATTATTTATACTTTATTTAGCTTTCTTATAGATAATATAAGATATTTATTATTATAATTTAAAATAGATATAATTAGATTATTTAATCTACTTTTATATAATAATAAAGTTAATAATATCTATATTAATAGAAGTTCTAAAATAGTTTACTAAAATATATATTACTTTATTAATACTATTAATAGCTATATTAAATCTAATAATAGTAATTTAGCTATAATAGTTTTAAACTTCTACTAAATATTACTTTACTATATATTAGATTAATATTATATTAACTTAATAATTAAAGAAAAGTTAGCTTTAAGAGACCTTTAAGTTAGAATTAAATAATAAAAGGAATTATTACTTAAAAGATTTCACTTTCTATATAAACTTACTAAAATATAATTATCTAAAGAATAATATACTTTAGGAGATATTTATAATTATTATAATATCTACTACTAAATAACTAAAGTAGCTTAATTTTACTATAATATAGAAAAGTCTAAAGTAAAGATATTATTTATAATATATAATAAGATAAATACTAAACTTATTATAAGTATTCTAAAACTTAATAGATTAACTAACTATAATAAATTTATAACTAACCTATAAAGTATAATATTAAATTAATATAAAATAGTTACTAAAAGATTATAGTATAACTTTTTACTATTAACTACTAAAAGTAAGTATATAAAGATAATATCTTTATATTTAATATTAAGAATAACACTTAAGTTCTCTTTAAACTATTATCCTTATTATTTAAAACTAAAAGAGTTTAAAATTTTTAGTCTAATATTAGCTAAAAATATAAGAACTACTATAAATATCTTAGTTAAACTACTATTAACTTATAATAAGTTAGTATAACTTAAGAAGCTTTAAATATAATTTAAATATAGATATTAACCTAACTATTATAATTAATATAGTTAATATCTAAAAACGCTAAAATATCCCTCTATATATACTACTTCTAAACTTAAGTAGTAAATTAATAATATTAATAATAATAACCTATTTTATAATAATAATTATAATTATATTTAATATTATAAAGCTATTAATACTTTAGAAACTTATAATAAGGACTTAGTTATTAATATAAATAATAAAAATAAAAATAATTATAACGCTAAAAGTATAAATTAAGCTAATATTTTATTCTAACTAAATAAAGATTATACTCTAAAGATATTAAGATATCTCTCTTATTATAATAATAAATACCCTCTCTTTAACACTACTTTATTTTTAAATTCTATATTAACTAACTTTAAAATCTATATATATAATACTTATTTATATAATATAAAGCTATATTTAGATTTTAATAATATCTTTTTATATTAAACTCTCTTATTATTATAGCTAAATATTATTATAATTAGTCTTATTAAGTTTTAATATTATAATAATATTTAATCTTATAAATATATTTATATTAAAATTATTATCTAAAGCTTTTAAAATAAACTATTAATTATAATTTATATAAATATTAATATAGATAGGTCTATAATTAGTAAAGCTTATCTCTATTAATTTTATATTATTACTAAGTAACTTAAAGTATTTAAACTTTAAAGAGTAAGAAATATAAAGATTATTATATAAGTTACTTTCTTAATACTTATTTATAGTTAGTTATTAAGTAGATATATAGTAATTACTAAACTATAAATAAGTACTTAATTAATATTATATTTTAATACTAATTTATTTATAAAGTAAGACTTTAATATTCTAAATAGTATTAATATTTTAAACTCTAAATTTTATATTTATATTCTATTTTATAGTAATCTTTATATATCTTTATAGATTTATTTTAAAGTCCTAATAAAGACCTTTACTATATATATTACTACTAATATAATAATATTACTATATAATTAAGTAATTCTATAAATTACTATACTAATAAAATTAAAATAAAATCCTTTCTATTCAGCTTAAAGTAAAAAAAATATATATTTATATATATAGGTATTTTACTATTTATTCCTATTATTAATAATACTTTTTACTTTTTAAAAATTAAATATAAAATAAAACTTAAAACGTTATTATTATTTAAATCTAATAGTTTTATTAAATTATAAACTTATAATTATTTATAAGCTACTATATTAATATTACTAAATAAATACTTAATATATTATTCTATTTTTCACTTTATAGATTAAAAACTAATTACTTTAGTCTAATTACTTAAGTAGTTAGCTACTAAATAAAGCTAACTCTTAGCTTTTAACTCTAATAAATCTCTTATAGTTTAAGGTAATATTAAAGATAATTATATACTAAAATAAAGAGATATTTATAAAGGAACTATTAATATAAATAGTAAAATAAGTATTATTAAACTAAAAAGCTTACTTATTATTATTACTAATAAAGGTATTTATATCTATAATTATAATAAAGAAGCTATATAATACTTTAAAGAAGTAATCTTATATTATCTTAAGGTTTAGATTAACTAAAGTCTAATTAATCTTTTAGAAGACTAATATTTATATATTAAACTTATTAATAACTAATAAAAGATAAATATAAGATAATATCTATATTTTATAAGTAAAAAAGATAAAAACCTAATAAATACTATTCTTAATAAGTTATATACTTAAGACTAAATAGAATAAAAGAAATCTAAACCTACTCTATTTAAAGCTCTTATATTTATAATATAGTATATTATTAATAGTAAATATAAAAGCTAAATAGTTATTAATTTATATACTTTAAATAAAGCTATAGTTTTAGATATATATTTAATACCTCTTTAGTAAGATATTATTAAACGTCTAAAGGGAAAAGCTTAAATTATAGTTATTAATATATAATTATTCTTTTATTAGTTTTTTATTAAGAAAGAATATAAAGAACACTTTATAATTATTAGTTATTAAAGCTAAAAGTAATTAAAAGTTATACTTATAGGTTTTTATAACTCTTTAGTATATACTTAATATATTATAAATAAGCTTTTATAACTCTATAAAGAGTTTATATATACTTTTATTAATAATATTATAATAGTATTAACTAATTTTAAAAGCTACTTAAAGTATCTTAATACTATTTTTAAACTATTTTTAGATATTAGTTTATTACTATTTACTTAAAAGTTATTTATTAGATATCTATCTATTAAATTATTAAGATTTACTATTAATACCTTTAATCTATCTAATATATAAAACTATATTAATACTATTATAAAGATAAAATACCTATATAACCTTTATTAACTTAAATATTAGATTAAAGCTATAAGATTTCTTTAATATATTATACTATAATATAGTAATTATATATAACTATTATAAAAATAAAAAACCTTATTATTAATATAAACTTATATATAAAGTAAAAATAAAGATATAGCTAGAAAAATATTCTATTAAAATATTTATTTTATACTAACTAAAAAAGAAATTATAAGTTTTAATAATATTAAGAACGCCTTAATAGATAATAATATAATATTTCACTATAATCTTAATAAATAGTTATTTATCTAACTTAATTCCTTAAAAAAAAATTAATATTTAGCTTTAATTTTCTAACTTAAAGATAGCATTATTTAGAAACTTTATAATGCTATTAAATAAATAGATATACTACTTATTACTTATATAAATAAAGCACTTAATATAGCTAAATAAAAATATTAGTTTATTAAACTTAAAGTAGCTTATTTAATATAAATAGTTAAAAAAACTAAATTATTAATATAATTATCTTATAATAAACCTATAATTATTCTTACTAACTATTTAATAATTTATAATATAGTTAAGTAAATATTATTATAAACTAAAAATAAAATAAAATTAAACTTATATTTTACTCTATTATCTAAATACTTTAGCTAATTCTCACTAATATACTACTATATCTTAAGAATATCTAATATTATAGTAAATACTTTATTATATTTACTAACTACTAAAATACTAATAGAAGATATTAATAAACTTAATAAAGTATAGGATAATATACTAATAGAAGTTAATTTTATAACTAAAACTTTATTAAATAATAATTTTAAAACTAAACTTATCTAAGTTTATAAAAAATTAAAATTATAAAAGAAAATATATAATATATTAATTAACTAATAAGATAATATTAAGCTTAACTTTATTATATATAATAGCTTCTTTTATTATATTAATTGCTATACCTTTAAGTAATAACTTTATATACTAATAGAAATAATAATACTATTAATTAAAGAAACTTATAATAATTATTATTATTTTAGAGAGTAATAAATATAGAAAGTATTAAATAATAACTTTTATATTTAAAAGTTATATTACTAAATAAAAATATATATTTAAAACTATCCTTATTATAAAATACTTAGTATTAATTATTAACTACTATTAAAAACTATATAACTAATTTTAATACTACTTATTTTATTTTATATTATTATAATAAACTTTATTATTAGTTTTCTTAAAATATTATTAAGATATTTTAGTTATAAATAGAAAAACTTCTTATTACTTAATATTATTTTTATAATTAATAATAAATTCTTAAAAATAATATTACTTATCTTAAGATACTTAATATATATTATTAAAATCTAAAGATATTTACTTTTTTATAAACTTTAATATAGAAACTAAGGAATTCTTAAGGTAATTATTTTAAATTATAATTATAAATTTTTATTAAAATTCTAAATATTATTTTAAACTAAACTTAATATTAAACTAAAGTTTTTAACTATATATTATCTATAGATTAATAAAATATTAAAAAGAAAAAACTAAATTATTAAACTAGCTATTAAGTATTTTTTAAATATTATAAATAGTAATTAAAGTAAACTACTTCTTAATCTCTAGTATAATCTAAATAATATTTACTCCTAAGTAATTAGTTACTTACTAAATTAGATTCTTTATAGTATAAATATAAATAACACTTTAAATATCTTAAGAGACTTAAATCTAAAACTTAACTATAAAATATTCTAAAAAGAAATAAAAATCTTAATTACTATAACTTAGCTTTATATAAAAAAACGCTATAATAAAAAATATTATTTTATTATATTTAAACTAAGAGATTAAGTATATTTTAAGATAAAATTAAGATATTTTCTATTAAAACGCCTAATATTAAAATATAGCTATTAATATATCTTTTTTAAAGTTATTAATTAAGTTAGTAAATTAGCTTATTATTTAGATATTCTACTAAATATAAATATATATCTAATAATATTAGTAATTTAACTTATAGTAATATTAATACCTAATATTAACCCCTTTAATTAATAAGATAATTACTATAGCCCTATTAATATATAAAAAAATAAGAATATATATTAGCTTAAATTATATAAATACTTTAAAGTTAAAAGTATCTTTAAAAAGTAAATAACTACTTAAAGAAAAGTTTAATACTTAATTAAGTAGAAAGGATATCTATTTACTTATATTATTTAGATAGATAAAAATATAATAAATATAAATAAATTTATTTCTATTTTTAAAAAATATAAATATAAAATAGAATAACTATATTAATAAGCTTAAGTTTAAAGACTAACTATTAGTTTAGAAGAATAATCCTTTAAACTTAGAGAAAAATCTAAATAATTAGTATATAAGAGAGGAAGACTAAAAAAGAATCTAAATTAAAGACCTAATTAATAAAGTATTAATTTAAGATAAAATACTTATTATTTAAAGTATATTATTTAGTTTTTATAGCTATAAGATATAATATAAAATATCTATTATTAGTTAATAATAAGTTATTTATACTTACCTTAAAGCTATATATAACTTAATATATTTACTCTTATTATAATAAGTATAAATAAGAACTTTTATAATTTTAATTACTATCTTTATTTAAAAGTTATTCTCTACTTTAAACTATTAGCTAATAATAAAAATTAAAGTAATTAGTTACTTATATAAAAAAGAAAAAATATTACTAAATGATTACTATATTTATTATTACTATTCCTCTTAATATAGTATTAATATCCTTCTCTCTTATATATATAATACTTTTATATTCTATACTTATATTATATAGTTTTTAGCTATTAATACTATTATTATCTTTATTTTATTTATTATAATTATTACTATTAGTACCTCTTAATACCTTTAATACTAGCTATATAGCTAATACTTCTATTTTATTTAGAATATATTATTATTAGAATATATTTATACTTAAGGTTTAATACTAACTAAATAGTTACTATATAAAAAATAACTAGCTTTACCTTTTTTATACTTTTAATTTTATATATTACTATATATTTAACGTTAAAGAAGAGAATTATATTAAGTTTATTTACTATATTTATAACTTTACTACTTTCTAATATATTATTAACCTTAAGTAGAATTACTATAGTTATAATAAGAATATCTTATAGTACTTATTTATTATTTATATAGGTATTAATATAGTAAATATTAATCGCTTTAAGTTTATTAAGCTAAGTAAGTTCTACTAAAGATTCCTTTTAGCTATCTCCCCTTATAAGTAATATATTATTAACTTTACTTCTTAAGACTTTTAATACTATTCTTCCTCTATAAAACTTATTAATATTAAAAACTATAGTAATATTACTAATAGTAACCTCTTTAATATTAAAAGTAATAAGTTAGATAATAATAGTAATATTAGTATTAAGTTTATTAATATCCCTATTAATACTAATATAGTTAGATCTACTAATATTAAAGTTATTAGTACTATAAAGCTTACTATTACTATAAAAAATACTAATAAAGTTAAAATAGCTAATATTACACCTTTTATATCTATAGCTAAAACTTTAGAGGTATATAGTAAATATATTAATATTATTACTATTTTACTTAAAGGCCTTTATAAAACTTATAATAAGCTTTACGCTTTAATAGTATTTAATAATACTAATAATTTTAATTAAGTTAGTATAAATATTACTAAGTTTATTAATACTATTAATATTAAGAATAAAGTAATAAAGATATTTATACTTAAGCTTATAGTTAACCTAATACTTAGTTATATAAGTTTTAATACCTTCTTTAAGTATAAATACACTATATTTACTACTAACTTTAATAACTTTTTTATTACTATACTTTCTAAAAAGGTTACTATTACTATAAATATTAATAATACTTAGATACTTACTATACTTAAAATAAGCTAAATATCTAATATATTTATAAATACTATTATTTTAAACTTTAACGCTATATTTAAAACTAATAGTTACTATTAATTAGCTAAAGCACTTAATATTATTATTAATAACTAAGAGGTGTTTTATAAGTATTAGTATAATATTACTATTATTACTATTAATAACCTTATTTCTTATACTACTAATAAGATATATATACTTCTTTATAACACTTATATTATATTTAGTCCTTATATATTTATTAAAGTACTTAAAGTATTTATTAAAAATTATATTAAGACTAATATTATATTTAGTTTTATTAACTTCTAGTTTATAATAAAAGTTATATTAAAAGTTAAGTTCTTAGTTATCTATACTATTAAGTATTTAACTATAGATATAGTTAAAATATTAGATATTAACCTAAAAGTAACTTATAGTATTATTAATATTAATAGTAATAAAGCTAAAGCTATACTACTTATATAATACTATAAAAGTATAGATTTAAATATATTCTATACTAAAATTACTAACCTTATTACCTCTATTATAATAATTAAAAACTCTATAATTAAATATTTCTCTAAAGTTACTATTAATACTAAAGCTACTTACTTTAAAGTATTTACTAATAATTATAAACTAACTAATACCTATAATATTAATATTACTAACGTTCTCTATAATACTATTACTATTAAAGATAATAATAAAAAAGAGGAGGTTTTAAATATTCTTACTTTTAATAAATATAGTACTATCTAAATAGTATTTAATACTAAGAATACTTTTTTTAAGATATATATATTTAGATAAGTAAATAAGGAGTTAACTATAAACTATATTAGTAAAGATAAGATTATAAAATAAAGTATATAGAAGTAAAGTTTAAGTTATATATAGTTATATTAACTATAATAAAGTATAAATAGAAATTATACCTATTATTATAGATAACGTTCTTTCTTTTTATTTATAGTAATTAATATATAATATAGTAAAAGCGTTCACTACTTTTAACGCGATAAACGCCCTAATTATACTTAATATAATTAACATGTTTAGCGCGTTAAACGTAGTAAAGGCCCTTAAGGCTTTCAGGGTGTTTAACGCGCCTAAAGCCTTAAATATAGTTAACTTTCTTAATGTATATATTGCTATAACCACATTACCCTACGTAATAATTATCAATTAGCTAATATAATTAAAAGATTAAGTCTTATAGAATTATCCTCTATATATAGTCTTAAGCTATTTATATTAAAATATATATTCTCTTTTTAGTTTGTTCTTTTTTAAAAACTATATTCTTATTTTAAATATAACTTATAATATATCTATAAACTATAAGTAAAGATATCTTCTTAATTCTAATAATATAACTTAATAATACTAAGCTATTATTTCTTCCTATTATAATATTAATTAGTATTAAATATAAATATAATATATATTAATTTAATACTTACTTTAATAATATAGTTAATATTTAATAAATATTATTTTCTTTATTATTAGAACGACTTAAGGTAGCAGCTATTTAGCTAAGTATTAAAATTAGTTAGCTATAAACTATATAATATATAAAGATAATACCTAATAACTAATAATTAATAACTATCCTATATATTAAAGGTTTTAGTTAGGTTATACTATATTAAATATTAAGCCTACTAAGACCTTAAATATAAGTAAAAGATAATTAAATTAACATAGATGCAGCCTAAGTTCTAACTATTACATTACATATACTTAACCTCAAAGTCGTGCTCCACACTCTTTGACCCAACCCGGATCATCCATATCGGCTCGCCCTTCAGGCCCATGGTCAGTTCAAGGTCATCATGTTTCCTCCAACCTAACGATGGATTGCCCACTGGCTTCCACTTCTCAAAAGGCTTGTCCCAGTCGCACTCAATAATGCAGAGTTCCGACACCTCTGGGCTAGGTCGTTTGGGTGCCACGTCTTCGGAGCTGTACATGATCTTGAATGTGCACCTGGGCGGTAGAGGCGCTCTCATGAGTTTGTGGTATGGAACGCGGGTATGAGACGTCTCGTCAACCTTTTCACCCTATAGACTCATTAGCCACCTGCTCTTGAAAATCGCCAAATGGTGAGCTACCTTGTTCAAATACCACTTCATCCTGTTGACCCTCTTCACCCCTTCTGGGTCTTTAAAAGACTGGTCTCCGTCTTCGGGATTGATGTCGTCAACTGGCACTTTTACTACAATGCCATAGTGGTACCTGGACTTGCGAGAGATGACACTGGGGAGGGCATGAAGGGCCTTTCTTTGCTTCGGCGAGAGAGTGTTCTGTGACGAGATGTTCTCCTGTAAGAGGCAGATGGTGGCTCCGCGTGCAACAGCTGACCAACTTTGACCTTGTCTTAGCAGCGGATCCAAACTTTCAACTTATAACCGATTGGTTGTGAAAGTGAAGGAAACCATAGAGGGAGGGGTTGCTGCGCTTACTTGCTACTCGGCCGAAAAACTCTGTTCTCCCACTGCATATTCAAAGCATTGTAGATATATCGGGAACTACCTAAACCCCCGACAAGCAGGATCTTCTGTAGAGGCAACCGTTGTTAGTTTTCCATACACATGATATGTACTCTAGGTGTCCTAGCTAACCTTGGGCGGCTTTCCAGTTTTCTTTTCGACTTGATCATATTGACTGCTTATAAGTTTGCGGATGCCAGTGTACGACTTGTTGAAGAAGCCTTTCATTTCCTCTCTGCGCAAATCGTGTCAGTGCTATGACGTATCGTAGTGAAGTAACGCTCTGAGTTACCTGTTTATCTCCAACGATTCCCTGTTCCTGAGCCGATTCATCCTCCCCAATGCTTTGCTGGGCATGCGCAGGTGGAAGAATTTAGGCTCTTCGGCATTACTGAATGATCTTTTGGCGCCTTGTTCCCACTCCCTATAGAAGAACTGGTTGTATTCCAAGTTACTCAGCAGTTCAATTTTCTTAGCCGTCCCTTGAAGATGAGTCTTGAAAGATTCGTCAATTTGGAAAGCGCCTGTAAGGTTCCCTTCGATCTAATTAGCCAAATGATATTGATCTTGTAATTCCAAGACACATACCAGCGCCCACGACACATTCGTTGAGCTTGAACGGCTTTTCGGACTCAACGGTGTAGCTGATCACATCCTGACAAGGTCAGCAGGGTGCAACCAAAAGTTAGAAATGAAGCAAGGGAAACTCACAACAGTACCGCCACCAGCATCACAAACAACAAATGACTCGTCCTTCTTGAATATGAGTTAGACAAATCATCTCAAGCCACATTCGCGTCATCTTAGGTAGTACCTTTATCAGGTAAGAGTTGTGCTCGAACAAGGTTGCCAAAGCCGCGGCTTCGGGTTCTGCGACCAGAATCAGTGTCGTCTCGCCAATATCCCGCTCATTCGTAATGCCAGCAATCTCTGCGGCCTCCCTCATGAGGCTGCGGGCGTATTCGGGCCAGATCGCCGGGACTGTGATGGCTACGCGGAGACGCATGTCATCGATATCCATCATGGTCTTGAGAGTTGCATAGGTGAAATCCCATAGCTTTTTGAGGTATGCGCCTACAAGTTCGACTGGCTTTTGTTTGTCTGTATGTTTATCGAGCAACGAGCGAGCTTCCTTGAGCTGCGGGGATTCGCGAACGTCTTTCAGGATGTCTTCATCTTTCAGAAGGAGCAACTTGAACCACTTCACCGGCTTTTGATCCGGCGTGATTTCATAACCCCATTTACCTGAAAGAATGTCGTATTCGGTTCGGACTTGGGTCTCTTGCTCGGTCTGGGGGTCTGACGAGGGCCATCCTTCAATGTGTTTGATGTCTTGGGGGTTACTTGACCGGGCCCAACAGACACCGGAATACCTGTGACAAGAAACAGATTAGCGAAAATTAACGAAAAGACGAAAATGATAGAGGCTTGGGAAGTCTACGTTGTGCCAAAATCTATGCCCACTGCAATGAATCTTTCGCAACTGTCATCATCGCTCACGGTAGGTGACCGAGTTCGAAGCGGAACAGTGTAAACTGCCATTACCCTGATTGAAAAGTTACGAAGTACTCTCACAGGGTGGTAAAAGCGAAGAACACTCAGAAACGTATGAACGAGCCATTTATGTGCAAAATTCAGATTTCAGAAACCTTGCACTGGTTCGAGACCAGGGGTCTCGAGGCGAGGGACGTAGAGCCTGCTTCATCATTTAACCAGGGTCACAGGTAACGTGTGACACTTGGCAGGCAGGCAGACAATCCCCGCAAGCTCGCGCCATTTTACCAAGAAAATTGAGTCGAGGCGCCCGCAATGCGCGTTTGGACACCCCCAAGCCTCCCCCACGGATGATGGTGACGGGGATAGAGACACGCCGGTGTTCACATGAAGACATCCTCTATCTCTTTTGAATGCAGTACAAAGGTACTTTTCCAGCCTGATAACGGGCGCTCACCGCGGCCTGCAGTCTGCAGCCTGCTGCTTACAGACTGGGGGTTGCCTTGGGCCGGGTTGGCAAAATTAACCTATGTCGTTCATCTTTTGAAGGCTCCTCTCGCCTCAAATATGTTCAGAGCTTTGTGCTTTTCAGCTTCTTTGCGTCTTGCTATCTTATGTCAAAGACGATTCGACGAAGATCCCATATCATGGACAACTCCAGCAGCGGCGTCATTTTGGTGATGGGACTCACTGGGGCAGGGAAAAGCTACTTCCTGAACCAGCTCAAGACCCATAGTGTCAAGGAAGGGCATTCATTATTTGCAGGTACATTTCTGCCTACGCTAGACGAATACCACGTGAGAGCAAACACCTAGAACTTGCTAACACGCTTTAAGAAACCCAGAGCTGTCAAGCCGTTGAAATTCTTCTCGATGGCGAAGAGCCGCGCAGCATAACGGTTGTTGATACTCCTGGATTCGATGATACTGTTCGTCCTCAAGACGAAATTCTCGCCGAAATCACCGAATACATGGCTGCACAACATATTTCCGGCCTTCCTCTGCGTGGAATTCTATACCTCCACAAGATCATAGACAACCGGATGACTGGGACATCAAAATCGTACCTAGAGCTTCTTGAGAGTCTGGTCGGAGATGATGCTCTCAAGAACGTCATTCTCGTCACGACCATGTGGAACATGCTCCTCCCGCAGCATCGCAGGCTTGCCCTCCAGCGCGAGCAAGAGCTCATCGACAACTTCTGGAGCTCCATGGAGCAAAAGGGATCCTACGTCGCGCAGTTCGACGGTTCGTCAGATTCTGCATACGCCCTCGTCTTTCAGCTCGCCGGGAGAGAGAGCGTCGTGCTCGACATCCAGAAGGAGATCTTTGAGCAAGACAAATCTATCCTCGAGACAAAGGCGGGTACTAACCTGGTCCACCAGCTGGAGAAAGACAGCAAAACCTACCACCTTAAGATGTTAGACATACAAGAGCGACTAGAATCGGAGTTGAGTTCACAGCCTCGAAGCAAAGAAAAGATACGAGAGCTGAAGGAGGAAGAGGAGGAGGTTAGGAAGATTGTGCAGCTCATGAGGGAGTCCATGGAGCGGATGCGGGTTCGTCCCGGTTCCCCAATGCGCGACCGCATGAAGAAGGCCATAAGGGAACACGGAATGGTGGCGACGGCAGCTCTGAGTGCTGTGCTGAATGTGGCATACGTTGTAGTTCGAATGGTCGCCGGGGCACCCTGATTAGTCCGGTACATGTAGGCTGGTGATGCGGAGAAGCTGTTTGGCCCATCGCAATTGGTCTCTGTGGGCGCGTGACTGTAGTGCAGAACAGGGGATGATGACAATGGATTTGTCATTACCGAAGTTTTTGCTTTGTTATCTTTTCATAATTCATCCTGAACTTTTGTCTCGCTGGCTAAGACGATCAGCGGACGGTTGGTAGTAGGTCAGGGATATTTTAGGGTCTGATGTCCGAGGCAAATCAGCAACGCGAGGAAGACCTCGTGTGGGGAAAGGTTGGGGGCTGAGAGAGTCACCGAGGCCAGAAAAAATAACGACAGAATATGAGATAATGCCCAGTGCGCTAGATCAGGCTCTCCTAATCCAACGCCCCTCGTCGCACTCAAGGTGCAAAGGCGACTGACTGCATAGGTGTAGATTGTCAAAGTACCTGTATAGCCTGCTCTTGGCAAACCATGGGACTGTTAGTTTCTCAGGACTGTTACAGCTTGGACAACAGGGAGTATTCAGCCGCATTGCTGCTACGCTAATAACGTAAAAGACTACTAAGGTTGGTTTGTATGTGAGAGGGTGACCTACTGACGCCACATCCTAGTCTTTTGTGTTATTAGTGCAGCGGTAACGCGGCTGAATGCTCCCCGTTGTCCGAGCCGTGACACCTATCAGGCTTTATGATCTGTCATGTCCACAACCGCACATTGCCTTCTGATATCCCTCACCTTCTGAAATTCGGCCCGAATGGATGATGGAGGGGCCTGACTAGACAGCCGTATAGGCCAATACGACACTCGGACGAGGGACGCCAAGGGGTGATTTACTCACGTCGACCCGCCCATTCATACCGGACAGCCTTGCCGGAGGGGCCTCGCCAAGGGCGCTTTCGAATCAATCTCACCTCGCTCACATACTGATGGAAGACGCGGTTCATCAGTTGTGCCACATCACTGCTGTCTGACATGCATAATTTATGACAGAAATCTTGCCCAGACAGATAGGCAGTCTTACCTTCTCCCCAAAGGCCAGGTTTGAAAGCCAACGCCGGTGCGGTGAAAAGTATTGCAACATGGGATGCATCAACATTGAACGTTCTTCTGAAACGTCAGTGATGGAACATTCTATTGTAGCCAAACGACGGACGGATCAACGGTTGTAAAACTGCCAATGTTCCCCAGCTCCCGAAACCTCCACAGACAGGGTTGAACCATAAATTCCACCTTTTGCGATGTTTGGGGGCTTCCTATCGCTGGCTTCATCCAGTTCTGATCGAAGTGGGTGTTGGATTGTCCCTTGTTCGACCAGCCCACCGCGTAGCACGCTTGCTGGCCGGAAAGCCTTAAGTCTAGCTCGACGGCCTTGATAACTACCGCTTGAAGCTCGCGGCGAAACGCCGCGGAGCCGTTTATATTGGACAGGCAAGGCTCAAGAAAGTCTTCCAAATGGTCAATCACTGATGCAACTTCTTCGTTGTGGTCCAGTGGTTGCTGAACGGTTGAAATTATGCTGACCGTCAGCGCTTTCCACTGCTGGTACAGAGCACCTTGTTGTCCTGACTCCGCCACGCGACTTTGAAGACTGGATGCTGCATAAGAAAAGTTGACATATATCAGAAAGGCATTGAGGAGGTTCTGTAGGAGGCTTAGAAACTTACCCAGCCTTTGAAAGCTTCGCTTGTTGTTCCCAGCCCAGCGCATTGGCCCGACGACTCCCATGGGCTCTCCAAACACGTTCTTGGTAAGGATCTTCCAGATGGCGGCCTCTACCAAGGCGGAGCCTGATTTTCTGCAAGACGCGACTTCGACGGGTTTTGGGGTTACCTGACAGAGGAAGTCATTGTTGATCTTTGCCCAGGATGGGATTTTGTTCCTCCAACGGCCACTCTGGAAGTGATTGGCAACCAGGTTGCGGAGGTCGTAGGTAAGTTCCCTCCACTCATTGCGGAGCTGGCTCTCCGGCCGGCTGAGGGGGGCCTGGGTCGGCACATTGGCGCTCCTTTCTGCGGCGTTGTTGAGTCTGGTCCTGAGTCCGGCAATCAACTTGTTCAAGTCATGGATTTCAAGCACGTGTTGGCTTTTTTGATCAGAGATCCTTTGCTCAAGGGCCTCCCGTGCGATTTCCCAGTTTTCCATGGCCTTCTGCGGTTCTTCCATGCTCCTCTCGAATTGAGCCTTCTCATCAGTCGCGCTCTGCTGTAACGAGAAAACTCCATCTTCCTGCCGAACAATCGACAACCGGTCCTTGAGTGTGTCTGGCTGAGACTTCACAGGAGTGCAAAGCGCAGTCTCATCCTCTCGTGCGGTGGGTTTTCGGGCCGATTGACCGGCAGTCTGGCTGGATTCGCGATTGATGGTGTGAACACCAGCCTTGCCAGCTGTAGTCCGCGCGGTGTTGGTAGAGTCATCTTGCACAATCGCAACGCACTTGTTCGTTCGGCCATGATTTGCATTCTGTTGGGCAATCGCTTTGGGCTTGGGGCTTGCAGGGCGTCGAACATCCATGTTGTTGTTGCTGTTATCCCTGCCGCCTTTGTTCTTGGGAAAGTGCTCCTCGTTCTGTTGCTTGGGCTTGAACCACGACCAGGGAGGCACCCTTGAAGACGCCGTGATCTTATCCTTCTCAGTTGTCGACATCTTATCGTCGCGTCCCTGACGGCTCCTCGACGGGCGGCTCCTCGACCTACTAATTTGATTGCTTTCCGAGTAATCGTAGGGGTTGAGAGGATGCCTGTTGGAATAAGACCGGCGAAAGCTGTTAGATTGAGGTGGATTATTCTCCATACCCGGCCGAGATTTTCGAAATATGCCGGGCTAGTGTTGCTTAGATCAAGAAAGATTCGAGTTAACGGAGAATGCATCTGTCTCTTAAGAATCACATATCAGCCAAAAGAGCGAGACCCAGGGACTTTGAAGAATGTCAATCCTTCTGTATGAACGTCGGTAAGCATCAACATTTGGTTCTGGTGTTGGGCTAGCATCTTATTCAGCCACATGAGCGGTGGATATTTCATTGAACACCGGCAACAGAGAATTAGGAAACCCGTGTATGCCAAGTCTTCCCCTGTTCTGTTGGAGGGGGGTTCCTCAAGCGCCTAGCTATGTTATCACTATCACAGATCCCTGCCTGCCTATCCTATTCTGGCTACATGTATGTGAGAGCAAGTGGAGTGCTGACTCCACATCCTAGTCTTTTGCGTTGTTGGCGCAGCGGCAACGCGGCTGAATGCGCCCCGCTGTCCGAGCTGTGACACTGAGGCGCCTCCCCTACCTTTGTCTATCTGACATGTGTGTGTTACGGCCCAACCAGTTGGTGTGCTGGCCGGCGTAACTATATAGTGCAGAACAGGGATTAGTGACAACAGATTTATCATCATCAAAGCTTTGCTTTGTGCCACAGTTTGTTGCTCTGACCCGCTCGTAACAGTGTGGTATGCCTGATTTGGCTGCGCGGTCGTGGGGGTGAAACGGTCGTATAGGGTGGGCTCTTACATGTACTTTGCTGAACGCGAATTACAACCATGCATACTGGGGTTCGGCGAAGGGCTAGATCCTGCATGTAGTAGCAACTGCATGTTGTAACAATACCTGCGGTTTTCCACGCCCAGATGGAATTGACTGAACATGCGCTGCATATGTACCCTTCGTCGAGGAAAGCAGAATTCAACAATTGCAAACGGCATCGGACAGCGGCGGTGTGTGTGGCTTCTATTACGACCAGGTCAGGGCAACGATCTGCACCACAATATACGCCATGCGTAGATGTTGTCAGAGAGACAATCAAGTTCGCCATGAGCACGGAGAGACTAGAAGCACAGATCAGTCAGCAGCAAAACGGCCCATAACTAACTTCTAACCCCGCCATACTTACTCGCACACTAACCGACGTCACCCCACGCACCCTCGTGCCATTAACAGCAGGAATCGCTTCAGCCGCTGAAGATAGGACGATGAACACTTGGAGCAAGGGCCTCGAGATGGCCTGCTACTAACCCCACGAGCAACTGCAGCAATAATAATTATTCACAAAAACGAAATATGTAGAGATGGAGACTACTCGTATTGACTTGTGTGAGGTAAGGATATGAATGGTGGTGGAGACTATGTAGATAATCACATGAGCCCGAAATAGCTTAGTAGGGGCATAATAAACTATGTATGTATATAGGTAGGTACGTATGTATGTACGTATACTGAATGAACAAGCGCATTGACAAGGCTAAGCGTTCCTTGACAATCCCTGCACACCCAGTTCCATTAGGTCAACATGTGCCCTACCAAAGTTTCTTCTTAGAGGCTTTAGCAACAACAGAGAGCCTCGTCCTAACTATGTTACGTATGATGCTGTTGGCGCTTGGTTCTGGAAGAAGGAACCTGACTAATAGTATTCATGTGGATATGCCACCTACACTAGGTGCCGTATCTACGCATTATTCCGGCAACTCCAATCGAGATGGCTGGAATAATCTCTGCTCAGGGAAGGCGAGGCTGCCCGAATTAGGTAGGTTTTGCGAAGCCCAGACGACTGTGTCTCCTGGAGTTTGATGTAACCTGAACATCAGACTGAGTTCTGGGCTGGGATGAGCATTTCTCTATACGGAGACTCATGCGTTGTATGATCCTGCGACCTGGCAGAGGGCAACATGACCTTGGGATCCTTTGACTTCTTCTTCTTCTTCCAGAACCATACTACGAGCCCGACAACCAGAGCGACAACAGCCGCACCGCCCACGGCAATACCAGCAATGGCCCCTTTGGGCAAGGACGTGCTGTCGTTGCTCACGTTATCCACGCTGGTTCCGGTCGAATTGCCCGCGCAGATCTCCGAGACCTCCTCGTCGGCGGCGTCAAGTGCCACGAGATCCTCGTCTTCAGTACGGCTCGCCTTCCATAACGAGAACTGCTCAGCTTCCTGGTTAACCTGCAGGTAAGCGGCGGAGAAGAACTGAAAGCCGAGCTGGGCCGTGTCGTTCTCGTTGATTTCTTGCATCGAGGTGACAAGCATTACAGGTCCAGCGCTATCGGTAACAGTATTTCCAGTTTGCTTGTCGATGGTGACGTCAGGCGTTATAAGCTGATCATTTTCGATGCGGATCTCGAGCCCGGAAGACAATGTGATGCTTAGGGCTCCATCATAGCTATCAATTGAGTCGCACGTTAGCATACTTGGAAGGCGTCGTGGCAAAATCGTGCTTGAATACAATAACATACGGCTTGTCTTCGGGTAGGTATCTCATGTTCCACCAGTAGTAGCCGAGGGAGTTTCTCATATCGTCAATCGAATGGTTTGTCGCAATCATCCAGTTGTTGAACCAAGGCTTCAAAGGCAACTGCATCATGACGGGGAGGGTAGGGTTGAGGCAGGTGGGAATGACGACGCGGGAGTTTGTCGATGGGCTAAAGAGGCTAACGTTGGTGCCGTTGACAAAGTTGAGAGTCAGGTCAGTGATTTGGACAACCAGCTGGGAGCTGCACCCGCGAATGTCTGGGGTCATTTTCTCAGTAAACCGCGCCCCCGTTGTCTTTGCGCGGTCATAGCCTCCAAAAACTAGACTCCCGTCCATTTGGGACCGCATCCCAAACCCTTGGCCCCAGAAGAAGCTCCATGTCCGCGAAGCTATCATTTTTGACTCCAGGAGCGTCCGTAGTATAGTGGAGTTGGTCCCAAGACCGAATCCCATAAGTGCAGCATAACCCTGTGAGCCCCAGTCACTTTGGGCGATGCCCATCTGGTAGTTGTCGAGGGCAATGTTGCTTGTGAGTTTCATCGTGTCAGTGACAGGGTCCACGCTCGGCCAACCGTTGGAGACGGGGAAGGTGTCGAGCGTCGAGGGCTTGCGCGTCTTCGAGGCAAGCTGATCGTAAGACCCCCCTCGGAATGAGGTACAGCCTTGGACTGAGTAATCACTACAAGAGTTGCCGCTGTAAAGCAGAGTGCCATTTTGTTCCCTAGAGGTAGACATTAGATTCCTCCAGCGTCAAGTAAAAAAATTCAGATAATTCCTTAAAATATCAGAAACATACACTTGCGGCATAAATGCGAAAGTTTGTTCCGGGTTTCCGATGGAAATCTCGACTCCCCTGGCTACCTTGCCGTTAGACAAAGAAACATTGCCGATTCTGAGGGGAACAGGTTGCGGAGCACATTGTGCATTGACCTGTGTTGTGACGAACGACAATAGAGCCAAGAGAGTTGCCATTGAAGTGAATGCAAAGGAAGCAATTGTACGTCGCTTAGCAAGGCGCGGGTACAGAACTAGTCGCAGCAGATGTGAGGGATAGAAAGATAGAGAGGATGAGACGAGAGATCAGTAGAGAGAACGGAAGAGACAGGGCGATATAGATGGAAGGGGGGAGAGAGGCAGAGACTCCAAAGCAAGAACAATAAGAGCAAGAGCAAAGCACCCATCCAGAACGGGGAAATGAGAGCCAGCTCCACCTCCACCATCTCAACCCACCGCAGCCTGATGGCTAGTTAGGCAAACGCCAATCAATCACCATAATAGATCCCAGTTCAAACAAGACTTTCTATCTGTCGTAACAGGTGGAGGCAGGGCAGGTGATGTAAAGAAGTCTGTATTGCTGTAAAAGGTCTTTCACAGGCCTGTACCGCGTAACAAGAAAAAGAAGAATAGTCCGGTCTGTCTTTGCCTATTGCGGTAAGTGTCTAGCGAATGATGGAAACTGAGAGCTACCCCCCATCATGGTATGTTTCTTGGGGCAGAATGCATGTTCATTTCTTGATGTACATATGATCAGGCTTGCATGAGCCATAAGCCGGGAAAGGCTTGGATCCTTGATGCCTCTTCGCCGCCGTCCGTTAGAATCCTCTGTGTGACGGTTGCATCAACTGAACAGCCTGAAGGAAAATGCATAACGACAAATCAGTTAACTTGCAGGCGTCCAGGCGTGGTGGAGGTGGTAATCACCGGTGTGGTAGCATGGGGCTTTTTCAGGAATCCAGGTCTCAATGAGCAGTTAGTGAATGTACACGGTACACATGAACAAGCCGAGCCAGAGGGCAATCTAGTCATCACAACATCATTGGCCAGGCCTTATATGCATAGCAGGCTGCTTCTGCATGAAACTATTGGGCAATATTGAAGCAGGCTGCCGGTCGGAAACTCCTTGTCGGACTTCATGCAGCTGACAATCGAGAAGGGGAGGTGTCTTGGGGTGAGAGCCGAATCGAGGGGGGTGGAGGCATTCCAGCGAAAATATGGGAACCAAGGAGTCAGTCCATAGGGTGTGCAAGGGGCCTTGTTTGACGCAATGCAGAAGGTATGCATTCTTGGTATGCATTCTTAACAAGGATTCATCATTGCTGCAATGACCGCCAGCCTTGCCCTGAAATAGCCCTCCCACAACCAGAACACTAACAATAACCACCAGACATAGATAACGAGATCACCCTATCTTTCCCCGTCATCTTCCGCCATACACCATGCTTAAGACAAGAAGCTTGTAACAGGCGTAATGACTCCATGTACTAGGTATGTATAAGTTACACCGTGTGGCTATGTTATCTTTATATCCCCGCGATGCGAACAAAAGGTCATGGATTACGATTCATGATTGTTCTAAGCTTAAACGGATAAGTAAAACTCTAAGATACAAAAAGTTATGCGATTGCGTAGAATAGAAAGCCGTGGTATGTTGAACTTGGTCGTGACTCGCAACATTTGACAATCGACCAAGCATTTGGACTAAGCGTTCTGCCACCTCAAGCCAGCCATTTCATACTGTCGCCCTGTGAGAGTGTCTTCTGCTGTTAGTTCTGCTGGCTCGTACATGTTGTGAGAATAGCTGTATTTGTTCTGGTTCTCTTTGTCCGTGAAACTGGCACCGTTCATGGGTGCGCGGCCCGCGATGCGGGGGATTGCGGCCTCTTCTTCCTCCAAAATAGATAACTCCTACTACAGAGAGAATAGCGCCGGCGCTGACTTCTACGGCGATCCCCGCGATCGCTCCTGTGGAGAGGGAACGGCCGGGGGCTGACTGCAGAGACGGAGACGGAGACGTGGTGCCAGGCGAGTTACCCCTACCCTCACAACTTTGCCGTTTAACATAGCCACGTTGCCAATAGGAAGGGAAATTAGATGAGGTAAGCATTCCGCTTCAGCGCTCATTGCGCCTTTCCGGAGGCATAAGACTAGAAAGGCGGCTATGTGGGCGCATAAGGTAATGTATAGGTTGGGTCGCAGGAATTTCTAGGAATATAAGGAGCGAGAAGCAAAACGTTGCAGCTAGAAGTTAGGGGTTTGAAGAACAACAACAGTTAGAAAAAACAAGAGGGAATAAGGCCTGCGTCTATTTAACGCGTTAGTTATTAACTAGATAAAGGAAATATTATAGTAGTAGACTGTTTTATTTATATAATAGTAGTAAGCTCTTTATAGCGTATTATTTTATAAAGAACTCTTTTATAAGTATTTATTTAGCTAAGAATATATAAGAAGTCTTTCTCATCCTAATTGCTCTTTATATATTTAACTACTTTTATTAAATACTACTATATTATAGTAATTATATATATATATCTAAATTTTATTAATAATATATAATATGTTCATAATATAGAATACTTAATTTAATTAATATTATATAGCTTGTTTATTTTAAACTTTATTAATTTATTTATAGTACTTTTATACTTTACTTTAATAATATATTACTTTATTAAAATATATTAGTAAAAAATAATAATATTAAGCTTCTAGTGATATATTATAATTTCTACTTAAAACCTATACTATAATAACTTCTAACGTACCCTTTTAAGTAATATAGTAGAGTAAAAGAGAAAATATATTACTTATACTAAGTACTTTACTCTAAGTAAAAGCTATCTTAAAATCCTTAAATATATCTATATTAATTATAAAGAAATAAGATTATAGTGCTAAGCGCTAGTATTAAGCCCTTATTAAGCTTCTATTAAGTCTTTATTAAGGTTTAGCTAGATTAATAAGCTAGACTTTAACAAGAGGTGCTATATATATAAGTAGCTAGAAAGGCTAACTTACTTAGTAAATACTAATTAACCTCTATATTACTATTTTTTTAATCTTTCTCTAGCTTAACCTTTAGCTTAATCTCTTATATTAATTTTCTATATAATTATAAAATATATATAAAAAAAGATATATATAAGTTTAGCTATATTATACTTTATTTAATCTTTACTCTTTATATCTCTTAAATTATATACTTCTTTAAAAGAAAACAAACTATAAAGAAAAGGTTTAATAGTATTATTCTTATAGTACTCTACTATTTCTTAGCTTTAAATAATTTAAAAAGTATTATATAAGTTAAGAAGAAATAAATATATATTCTAATTTAGCTAAAATCCTTATAGTAAGTTATATAATATAGTTTAAAATAAGATATAATCTTTCTATATAATAAGTATAAATTATACTTTATAGTATGTTATAGCTTTAGGCTTAGTAGTATATAGTATACTATAGTTCTACTTTTAAATCTATAGTAATATAGTATAATACTATATACTATACTTAAAAAGCTATTTATTTAACTCTAATTAATTAGTTAATAATAATTTAGTAATAGTTTCTAGTTATATAGTTATTAAACTAAAAGTTAATAAATATAATATTAGTTATAATAATGTTAGTTATAATAATATTAGTTATAGTATAATAATAATAATAATAATAATGCATATATATAGTATTATACTATTAATTAGCTAATAAAGATATTCTAATAGGTTTCTTAATATTACGTTATATATAAGCTATAATAACTAATTATTAGAAGTTATTAATATTAGTATTAATATATAATATTATAGCTAAAATATAGTATAATTTATAATAAGTAGTATAACTATATATTACTACTATAGTAGTATATAGTATAATAGTAATACTAAGTCTTTTAATATAGTATACTATATATTATAACTATATATTAATATATAATATCTTAATAATAATACTTATATAAATACTTACTTACTTAAATATTCTATATAGAATAAACTAATAAACTTTAAATTATAAGACTTTCTTTATATAAATATACTTTATCTATTATAACTAGTAATAATAATATTAACTTTATAATATATATAATAATATAACCTTATTATATAATTAGTAGTTTATTTAATTATATTTTAAGTTATTTTTCTTTTCTTTTTTCTTCATTTTAAATATAACTTACTAATTATAATAACTAGAGTTCCTATACTATATTTCTTTCCTTATTATTATATATATAATTAAATACTTATAAATACTTAAGATTAATACCTTTTATTATACTATAAGCCTATTTATAACTCTATACTATATAGATATATATATTACGCCTATAAGTATACTTATACCTATATTAATATTATATATTATATATAGTACTATAGTATTAGTTATAAAAGGTAATACTCTAAAAATAATAAGAGGAGTAATAATACTTTATTAGAGGTAAATTAGAGTAGCTAATTATAATATAGAGTAAAAGCTTTAGTAATAATAAATATACTATTATTAACTTCTATTTTATACTATTTAGTTATAAGCTGAAAGGGAGTAATTATATTAAGTATTATATATTCTTTAATATTAATATAGTTACTCTTTTATTACTTTATCTCCTTCTCTATATAGATAATATAAATATTTATAAAGTTAAGTATTACTTTACTATATTTTATGTTAAAGCTTAACTAATATATAATAAAAAACTTTTTATTTATTAAGATAAGGATATAGCAGTAAACTAATAAGTAAGTTTAACTAAAAACCTCTTAAACCCTTATATTAAGGGGAATCTATTAGCTAAATAGACCTACGCTCTAGATTTTAACCTATAGGTACCCTATCTATAGAGATTCATATAGGGTGCAGATTCTAATCACACTTAATATCTATAGAAACATCTAGAGCGGGGGTCAAGCCAAGATACGACATGTCAGTAAGACCACAGTCACAGGCGGCAACAGAGCTCTCCTACCAATTATATTTCTTGTTTCGTGTAAGGGTATGAAGACAGTATGCGCAGACCATCCTTGTAATAAGAAGACCCATGCACATGCAGCGCCTTCGAATTGCATCGATCCCAAGAAGCATCAAGCGTTTCCGCTGCCTCGCCTCCAGCCTGTTTCTGTTGGTGCAGTTGGTTCATGTGCGGATGCTGTGCCACCCAAACAACACACACGAAGCACATCGCAGTTTGTTGGCGGGTGGCAAGGATCCAACCGAGAACATGGCTGGGTGAGCGACAAACAGCGATGCCCCTTCCCCCTCTTTTTCCTGTGTTCCTAAATGACCAAAGCAATGCAATCCCGTCTTCGCCATAGCCACCAGCCCCTCTGGCACGATTCTCTTCCCTTCAAGATGCTCTTGCGCCCTCTACTCGTCACTAAGCGGGCCAGGCTAGCGGTTCTGCTTGCCATAACCCTGCTTCTCGCCTTCTTCGCATTTTCCAATCTGCCTGATACGGCCGGTCTGCCCATCTACAGAGGATCTTTTCGATCCAACGGTCCACAGCAGGGATCCGAGGTGTTGACGGCGTTGCCTGAGCTTGCTGCCTCCAGCAGGTCGGAGCAGCAACGACCGGAGCCCGAGTTCTGCACAGAACGCTTCGGCCCAGACTATCTCTATGGTCTTCGTCACCGCGCCATCCAGTACTGCTCGCCGACGTCGACGTCTTCGACCGCAGCCGCAAATCTGACTTGCTTCCATAGCCGCACCCAGAACCTAAACGATGCCTTCTGTATCGCTCAGGGTGCGGTCCTGGACCCGACCAACACCTTCACCCTCGATTGCGACGTCCGCCTTCCCACCGCCAACGAATCCTTGCGTGGCATTATCCCCTTTACCGACATCCGAGGCTACTGGTATGACACCGGCCCGGGCTTCTTGTTCCAAAAGTTTTTCAAAGTCGGACATGGCTCACCGGCTTCATCCACGTCGGAACAGACCCAGCCCCAGCCACCTCATGCCCGACCCGTCATCTCTATCCTAGTGAAGCGGGAAGGTGCCTTCAACATCTGGCACTCCCTCATGGAGCTGTGGTCTACCACAATGTCCCTCGACGTGCTACGTCTGACCCCCGACTCTGCTGACACTACGAAGCCTTACTTCCAGATTCCCGCCGATACCCCTAGAACCCAAGTTGTTTTCTTGGACGATCATCCCGAAGGACCGCTGTACCCGTTATGGAGCATGTTCGCCGGGCGCAAGCCAGTCCACCTTAGCAAGACGTTAGAAGATCCAGCAGATACCCGAGCCTTTACTGAGACAACTCAGAATCTCATTATCCCGCTCGCGGGTGGCAGCAACCCTATTTGGCAGAACGATTGGGAGGAGCGGGACTGCAGAGATGCGCCTCTGCTAAGGCTCTTTACCAGACGTATCATGCGCCATTTAGATATACTCCAAAGGACACAGCCGCCGGCAGAGATCCTAAACGTCACCTTCATCGATAGGCGGGGCTCCCGCAAGCTCCTGGACCAAGATGCCCTGCTGGATGCAGCTCGGGCCAAGTTCCCTGGCGCCAACTTCCAGGCCTTGGACTTTGGCGCGCTGTCTTTTCCCGACCAGCTCCACGTCGTGCAGTCCACCGACGTCCTGGTCGGCGTCCACGGCGCCGGCTTGACGCACACAATGTTCCTCTGCGAGGGCGCCGCAGTCGTTGAGATCCAGCCGGCCAGTATGTCCCACAAGGGGTTCCGCAACCTGGCGCGGATGATGGGTCAGACGTATGTGAGCGCCCACGCCGAAATGGTCGGCGCGGAGGACCGGAGCAGAAACGTTGCGAAGCGGGACCGGTGGCACTGGGCCGACGTCCGGATTGAGGAGGACCGATTCCTTCAGTTGATTGCTGAAGCCATCGAGTCCGTGCGCAGTGGAGGTGCATCAGGGATGAATGCACGGATAGATGAGCCATGAGACCTTAGGCGGCGTTTAAGGTGAGCTGAATTTGCTTGTATCGAAGTTTAGACTAATATCCACGGGGAAACTCGGACGATTGAGCCTATCTGTCAAACTGGCAAAAGATGCGGTGTACATACATACATAGTTTATTACGCCCCTACTAAGCTACCACGGGCCAGAGCCCGGTTGAGATCTCCGGCTTTGCTGGAGCAGCTATCCCGGATGCCGGCTCCGTTGGATCCACTATTCTGTCTCAACACGCCGCCTAGCCCCAGCACGTATCAGGCAGATTACATGCTACTTCCTCTCCCAGCTTTCAATGTCGATTTCAACGCCCTGAAGACTTTGCATTCTTTGAACGAGCCAGTCCCAGCAGATACTATCAACCACGACAATTCGCCCACTCCCTCATCCTGACAAACTACAGAATAACATGAAGCTTTGTCGCTGATTTGCCTCGCGGCCACCTCCTTCGCCCACGGAATTGGCAGCAAGGAGCCTAACAAGCCTGATGACCCTTTGCCCCTTCACGAGCAGCCTGAGTGCATCAGGCGTTGCGCCAAGTCTGAGGACCACAAGTGCCTGGGTTTCAATTGTAACACGATCAAGCAAAAAGACTGGCGTGCCTCAGACCTCTTCGAAGTTCGAAGCACATGGGTCGGCGCGCACCTTTTTCTGTCTTGATCAGTGTGCTCTGCAGGAACGAAGAAATTGGTGGGACTGGAGTATGGATCTCTGTGGCAAGGAGGGCATGCGAGGAGACAGGACCTTTTGCGGTTGGTAGGTGGACCGGGACAATCCACCTACGGAACATCATCTTGAGAGAGTGGCCGTTTTTCTTGATAGGGCCACCTTTTCATCAGCATGGCCGACCTTCCAAAGGGAAACTTGGAGTCGGGAGTCGTAGAGCCAGGCGCATAACGAACAGAGCATGAAATTACGAGGTGCCAGGGCGTGGAAAGATGCAGTCAAGACACTGTCAAAATACTCGGGTTACTATTTGTAAAAGGTCTCCGGTAGCTTGGGTTGGCGGCATTCCGCTGCCATGATAACTCGTCATGACGACTTGTCATGGCGTGCCCATGGCCAATTTGAGTGCTTGAATTTGAATACACTTCGCAACAACATAATGACATTTGCCTCACACAAGAAAGTAAAGCATTGCAATAACTGCAAGAAAAAGTAGCGAGGACGATAGCTGGGGCAACCTGTGAAGGACTGGATGAACCCTGGCGCAGGCAGCCAACCAACCAATCCAGAGGCCAACCTTTCGGATACACCGGGGCGGGTCCATGCACTGCAGCGGGTGGCACCTCGGTGACTCGGTGAGCTCACCGCGATTTTTCCAATTTGTACCCCGCCATCGCAACCCCGCCATCCATCATCCGTCCTCTGTCACACCACCACCCCTCCAAACGAAAACTTTTCCCACGCCCCAGCCAGCGGCCATGGCAGACCTCGCAGCGCCGCCCGTCCTCTCGACGCCCGCCGAGCACACCTTCGAGGACCCGACGCCGACCCCCGAGCCCGCGCCCTTCGCGTCCCGCAGCGACGATGACCTCTTCGCCATCTACGAGATCGAGCGCACCGCGCGCGAAATCACAGAGAAGGGCTGGACCCGCGTCGGCCTGCAGTTCCCCGACGCCATGCTCTGCGACGCGACGTGGGTCGCCGAGGCGCTGACCAAGGCCCTCGGCACGCCCGACACCCACAAGGTCTACGTCCTCGCCGACACGTCCTACAGCGCCTGCTGCGTCGACGAGATCGCGGCCGAGCACGTCGACGCGCAGGTCGTCGTGCACTACGGCCGCTCGTGCCTGTCGCCGACCTCGAGGCTGCCCGTCATCTACGTCTTCACGCGCCACGCCCTCGACATCGACCAGGCCGCCGCGGCCTTTGCGAAGGAGTTCCCCGACAAGGACAAGAAGGTCATCATCGTCGCCGACGTAACGTACCAAGACCACGTCTCCCCGCTCTTCGCCAGGCTACAGGAGTCGGGCTACGCGAACCTCCTGCACACCGAGGTCGTCCACAACCCGGCCGGCACGATCCCGAACCGCAAAATCGTCGCCGCCTCCGCCGACGAGACCCCCGAAGCCGACCTCGCGCAGTACTCCCTCTTCCACATATCGACGCCGCCGCCGGCTCTCCTCCTCGCGCTGCAGACCCGCATGGCCTCCCTCCACGTCCTCTCCACCGCGAACCTCTCCACAGACGACCCGACGCGGGTGACGAACGCGCTGCTGCGCCGCCGCTTCGCGCGCGTGCTGACGCTGGCGACAGCCGGCGTGGTCGGCATCCTCGTCAACACGCTCTCCGTGTCCAACTACCTCCCGAGCATCGACCTTCTGCGGCGGCGCATCTCGGAGGCCGGGAAGAAGAGCTACACCATCGTGGTGGGCAAGCTGAACGCCGCCAAGCTGGCCAACTTCGCCGAGGTGGACGGGTGGGTGGTCGTGGGGTGCTGGGAGAGCGGGCTGGTGGAGGAGGACGCGGGCTTCTTCAAGCCCGTCATCACGCCCTTCGAGCTCGAGGTCGCGCTCAAGCCCGAGAGCGAGCGGGTATGGGGCGTCGAGTGGTGGGGCGGGATCGAGAAGCTGGACCACGACGCGGCCACGCCCGAGGAGGAGGACGACCGCTCCGAGGACGAGTCGGCGCCGCCCGAGTACGACCTGCGCACGGGCAAGCTGGTGAGCAGCCGGCCGATGCGGATGCCGGTGCGGTCTGCCAACGAGACGGCCAAGACGAACGGGGAGAGCCTCGCGAAGCCGGGGACGCAGTCGGCGCTGGTGAAGCGGGAGGTGGGCGAGGTGGCCACGATCAACGGCGTGCTGAGTCCTGGCGCCGAATACCTGCGGTCGCAAAGGACGTGGCAGGGTCTGGGGACAGATTATGACGAGGAGGCTAGCACGCTCGTCGAGGAAGGCAGGAGTGGTGTTGCGCGTGGGTACACGGTTGGCGAGGACGCCGGCAGGTCGTAGTTGTGTGTATACCTTTTACGGTTTCGGTTTTTCAAAAGTTCAACAAAAGATGGCGAGGGAACATACAGGTCACATAGAAAGGGGGCGGCGGGATACCAATTCATTTCATGATCATGTCCATTCTTCTTCTTCATTGTCTGGTCGGGAAATTCATTCTGTGTACATGAGAGAGAAGACGCTCGATCGGTCCAGCCAGACCGATGCATCGTCATCGAGGATAGGGAAATTATTAAGACAATGGTGCAAAAATGAGACGGGGAAGAGAAGGATTGACTCAAGGTCGTCGATTCGTCATCATGAATAGATCCATCCTCCAACAAGTAAATACGCCAGGGTGTTGCTACCTTCAGCAACAAACTTTGAAGTTCTTCTCTCACACAAGATCCTCCCATACATCTTAATCGTGTCATTCCATGGTATAGTATATAATCTCATCACACATTTTTCTCTCATTCTATAGCGTTGCACATGTCGCATGCGCTTCGTCGGACGCGCGTTGTCATGTTAGACATAGACGCGGCGGGAGTGGGAGCTGCGACGGCTGTGGTGGCTGTGGCTGCGGTGACGGCGGTGGTGGCCGCGGTGGTAGTACTTGCGGTCGTAGCTCTTTGACAGGTGGTCGCCGTGCATCCAGGCGAGGGCGGCGGTGAAGAAGAAGAGGATGCAGTTGATGATGCCAAAGACCCAGGAGGCCTTGAGCATGGCGCAGGGCTTGTTGGTGATGAAGCTGAGGCGGGGGCCGGAGATGGAGAAGAGGCCGGGGAAGTTTGCGGTCCACTGGCCGTTGCGGGACAGGTCGGTGCAGTCGACCCAGTTGATACCTCTCAGGTACCAGACGGCGGCGATGAAGGCGCCGACGAAGCCGAGGTCGATGACGGCGACGAAGAGGGCGTTTGCGCTGCTGCGGTGGTAGCTGAAGAGGGTGAAGATGGCCCAGGCGAGGGCGAGGACGGAGACGATGAAGAGGACGAGGATGGAGTTGGGGACGATGACGTTGGCCTTGACGAAGCCGTCGACGAACCAGGCGAGCATGCCCATGGTGGGGATCTGTTTGGCGGCATGTTAGATTTTTTGTTTCTCATTCTCAACTCATTGCGGTCGCAAATTGTCGCGACAATTGGGTTGGTAGTGAGGTGAGAGACCCGAGGTGAGTGAGAGGCTTACCAAGGTGACGATCTGCAGGAATCGCGTTCCCGCGAAAGCCATTGCGAACAACATGATGGGCGAATTGTGCCTCGAGGGCGCGCTAAATTCTCAAAAAGTTGCGACGCGTTGGTGAGGAGGGAATGCGCTTCGAGTGCGCTTGCGACGGTAGTGCGGCCGATGAGGGCGGACAATGCTTAGTTGGAGACTGGGAAAGTCCGGCGAGAGGGCGCGGGAGCTGTCGGGGAAGGACGCTGCTGGTGCTGCTGTCCGACACGGAGCAGAGTGATACAGACGGTCGGAAGGAAGGGTGAGGGACGGGAGGGTAGAAGAAGAAGCAGAACCTCTAGAAGGGCTTCGGACGAAGGAGGGTGGTTGGGATGGGGGTGGTTAAGTAGTTTGGGCCAGGTACGGATTGGATGCCGGCGCCGCAGCAGCAGATTCGAGGTGCGTCAACGAGGCGGTGGTCTCTTTGGCGTGTGTCGGGTGTGAGAGAGCAAAGCCAATGTGTCAATGTTAGCGGATGCAGGTCAAGGTGGTGGTGGATTGGATGGACTGGACGGGGGGTCAGCAAGTCATGACAAGCAAGGACGGGCAGCAAATAGAAGAGAGTCGCAGCTGGGTACGAATAAGGTGATGGTGGACGAGGGCAGCAAAGCAGGGCAAGGTGGAATTGGGGGTGGTTGGGCTGGATCACAGTGGTCAAGGTCATGGATGGTGAAGCGAAGCGAAAAAGATACAGAGTGGTATTGGTGGTATTGTAGGCTGTTCTGGCTGGCTGCAAATGCACAATGCACCGGTCTGCAAGATGCGACCCTGGAGATGGTGGCATCGTCGAAAGAGACTGCAGAGGTGGGAAAAGGAAGCAGAAGAAAAAAGAAGTGGCAGGGATGGTTCCCAGTTTTTCTGCTCGCGGGCTGGGCTGGACAGGGCTGCCTGGCTTGCTGCTGCTGACTGACGAAGTCGACGACGACGACGACGACAACGACCGATGAAGTTGCATGGGACGGGCAGCGAATGGCGGCAAGGCAAGGTAAGGCGGCCTGATGTGTGTCTGTTTTTGTTTCTGTCTGTGTTTCTGTCTGTGTTGGTGTTGACTTTTCATCGACTCTACTTGGTTGCAGCATCACAGCGGTATTGCGGACTGCGAGGGAACCAAGACACACACAGAGAGAGAGAGAGAGAGAACGAGAAACAGAGAGAAACATGGCGTACGGTAGCTCGGTGCAGCAGTTCCTTGGGCTGAGAAAGTAAAGGCGAGCACGGCCTTCCGGTCAAGGATTGACGGCTGCCATCAACAGCACCCACGGAGCTTTTGCTCTTTCACAAACCGCCGTCAAACAGTGACACAGACAGGTCCTTCCCTGCGTCGGTTGCTATGACGTCGAGGATCGGCAGTCGCTGCTTCCTTTTTCGGTTCCCCATCCAACAGCAGCAGACAGCAAGAGCAAGAGCAACAGCCACACTCAGAAAGAAGGAACACCACACCTACCACCACTTTCCGAAAGATGCATCCCATTTCCCAATTCCCCAGGGCAGCTTAGCTTAGCTCAGCTCCAGGTGGTCAGGTCCGAGGCCACCACCACCTCCTCCTTCACAGTGTTTCTGCAGCCAAACTGCATCCATCTGCCTGTACGCCGTCGTCATCCAGCATGGCAATAGCAGATCAAGGCTTGCACCTGGGAGAGATGCGCTCATCATCTGTCCATCGGCCCTGTCAATCCGGGAGAGCAGCCCCGTTCTACCCAACAGCATCTTGCCAATTCACACAACCCATGTCCACCCCGTCCAACGCAGATACGTACTCGACACCGTTGACGGTCTAGAATCGTCTCGAGAACAAAGAAACACGGCGACCGACATTCATTCCTGTCTCTCTCGCTCCGTCTCCCGTTTCATTTCAGGGTCTTCCCAGATTGACCACCACTAAGGTACACTACTGCCACCAAGGCTACCAACCTAGTACCTACCTAGTAGTCTACCGCCTTGGTTTCCCGGCCAGCAGTGACAACACACCATTTGACACTGGTGCTCACAGGACGAACCAGCCAATGACAAGCGCAACCCCCACTCCACCATTCGAGAAACCACCAGCGACAGCGGATAATGAGACGCACCATGACCAAACCCATCATCGCTGTGAATGCGCATTCTCTCTCACCTTCTCGTCCCTGCTCGTCCCTCTTACGCGGCACAGACTCCCGCTCGAAACAAACACTGCCGTCCTGCTCCCTCACCGCCGGTGAAACCACAAAAAAAAGAACAGGATGAAAAAGAATAGCGGGGACCCGATGAGGTGGCTGGGCTGGAACCGGACACCACTCCACTGACTCGTTCGACTCTGTCCACTGATTCTGCGTCTCACCCAAGCACCCAAGGCACCTCTTACAGAAAACCCACCCGGCCGTCGACGGCTCTGAACCCGTCCGCGGCATCTCCACACCGCCGCCCGCCGCCGTCTTCCAACTGGGCGTTCCCAATGTTACGGCCCAACGCGGTTCCACGTGGGGTCGATGCCATGCGATGCACCACCGCGATCCCGCCTCTAGCTCCGTTTCCTCCTTGTTCGCCGCCCATTGATGCCTCACCGACACACTACCGATACGGTACTGTGTACACCCCATGAAGAAGTCCCGTCCCGGTCCCGTCCCCTCGTCCATCACCGGCCCGTCGCCAGCCGTCCTATCCTTGTCCACGTCAGCAACAAATGCATCCTCGGCTCCCAACGGCGCGCATCCCTAGCATCGACCATCAAAAGTCTGATATGGTGATCTGTCAATCAGCCCAGAGATGCACACGCATGATGTGGCATGGCAAAGTGATCCGTCACCTTGCCCCGTCTGCAGAGCACAATCAATCGTAGTACTCCCATCGGGCATTAATTAACTCTAACGAGCAACACTGCACTAATTACACAAAACACCACCAGGGACCTGCAATCGCCGGGTATCACTCTAGTAAATACAGCTACATCCAACTTTTGGGTCTATCGTGACATGAGCCTCGTAAGTGAAATGCTAATAAATCGAGGAAACCTTATATCCGTCGTTCGTCTCATATCCCGCTTGCCCAGATTCTGTCCAAAACATCCTCCTTTTAGATCCCCTTACACGTACATGGTTCTGTCATCCCGTCGTACCTGGCCGGCTCATCCCACATGCCTCACTTCACTCACCTCTTCACGGCTCATGGTCATCGATTACGTCCAGGTCAAAGTCCCGGATCCGCGGCGACATGCTGTCCGTCTCGACACTCTCCCGCTGCGCCTGTCGGCCATATGCGCCGCTTCTCGAGCTCCTCGAGTCCACCATGTCGTCGAGCACAAGGAACCCTCCCGACCCAGTAATGCTACCGGAGAGGGGCAGGTGAGCATGGCTCGAGGTGTTCGACCGCGCATATCCACCGTGAGAACTGTTCCCATCGTTCGCCGCGCTAAAGTCTCGTCTGCGAACTGGCAGCTCCATGCCCTCGCCACGATCCATGCCGAAGGTGCTGCCACTGCGCATGCTGCCCGGCCCGCCGCCGAGCGTCTTGGCGTTGTCCCGGGACTGCGCTCGGCGGAGGTTGGCCGCGGGGCGGTGGGAGGCCGGGGTGCGGATGCTGCTGTTCGTGTCGCTCTCACTGACCACGCTGTATGCAGAGCTAAAAGGCGGTGCAGACCCTGCCGAGTGGACGGACCGGGCCGCCGGGGTCTGGTATCCGGAGCCCCGCGACGTCGTAGACGGTGGAGCCCGCGTGTAGGCAAAGGGCCGACCGACGCCTTGAATGGGGCTAGTGTTGCCTGAGCCCCCTTCGGAGCTCTCCGCACCGCTGCTGTTCTGTTTGTTCCACGTATTCTGCACAACCCAGCAATGCGACAGCTCATGCGATGCTTCGTCCGGTGTGCTTGATCCCTTCCAAGGCGGCACTCTGGTCCCCTTTAGGCGCGGGGACAGGTGGTAAGGGACGTCGTCTCGGTACCGAACATTGGGGGCGTCCACTGAAACACTAGCCAGGGTCTGGAGGATGCCGTAAATCAACACCCAACGGCCCCGTCTGGCTACTGCAGGGTCCACCTCGGTGATGCTGTCGCTCTTTTCAAACTTGACGAATGCGTCGATGAGGTCGGATTGTGTAAAGTCCGATCCCAGAATGTAAATATTGGTCGCCTCCGTGTATGCCAACTGCACTCGTCGTTCCAACGCACCGCCTCTATTGTTTGTGG
The DNA here is from genome assembly GCA_025328625.1 of Colletotrichum sp. SAR11_240. Taxonomy (NCBI): domain Eukaryota; kingdom Fungi; phylum Ascomycota; class Sordariomycetes; order Glomerellales; family Glomerellaceae; genus Colletotrichum; species Colletotrichum sp. SAR11_240. The sequence goes on along the minus strand of JAKMXA010000142.1, from coordinate 51,436 downwards.
GGGCGTTCTTCTTCTTGAACATTGATGAGTCCTTGGGGCTGGGAGCGGGAGTGATTGACTCCGGGACAAGAGGGTACGGGTGCGGAATGTGCGGGCAACGCAGCTTGTTGTCGTATTCAACGAGCATGTCCGTCATGGGAATGTCAATATCGGCATCGAACCCCTTGTCCTTATCGCTCTGCATCATCCACTTTCGCCCCGAGCGAGCCTCGGACATGTCCCAAGTAATATCACGGTTGACGAGGTAGTCATATAGGGCACCGAAGTCCTTCTGGAGCAACTGTGCGACGTTCCTTGTGAGCCACATGTCTTCTCCTTCCGAGTCCGGTAGACCTGCTGTCGGTGCTGGCGGCCAGCATCCGTGGACTCGTGAGTAGTGGTTGAGGAAGAACTTTTGCAAGCGGTCTGCTGCTGCCTTGGACGGGCCATTGATGCCCGCTGGCCACATGTCGCCATACTGAAATTCTGCAAGACGCTCTTCGGCTGCTTGTACTCGCAGTTGTGTCTCGAGGCAAGCACGCTCAAGTAGCGCCCTGGTAATGGGCGTGAGCTCCTTGAAATCAGCGCACTGCTCCAGCTGGCTGTACATGCCAGCGCAGTGCAGGAAGCTCTCCCGCCAGCCCTCCTCCCACCTCACAGCCTGGCCTTCAGACCACGCCAGCAAGCTCACTGCCGTTTCTGGGTCGTTGCGAACATCGTCAATGCCTCGAGCGGAAAGGTAGTTGAGAATCATGCCGACGTTGTCTGAGTCGGAAGGCAGGTAGGCGTCTAGTCGCATGTGAAGGTCCGACAGGGCCTGGTACAAGGACAACCCGACGAGTGATGCATGGTAGAGCAGGGCAAACACATTCCTTGTCGTAATCTGGCTCCGGACCTGCTCTACCTTGGTCATGTTCGCCGGCGTTGGGAAGTACATCTCGTAGGAGATCTGGCCGTCGGCCTCTCCAAGATCCTCAGAGACTGGTGGTGTTGGCTGGCCGCGACCCATATGTGGCCTCAGCATGGGCGGCGCCCCTTGCGGTGATGGCGGCATGTAAATGTCCTCCTCCGTGGTGCCTTCGCGAAGGAGTGTAATGAGATACCTCGACTCCGTTGCCTCAATGATGTGGGACGATAGCCTGAAAGAAGGGTTCGGCCTCGGGTTTTGTCCCTTGTGCCCGAAGAAGACCAAGACATCTCCATTGGGATCCCAGAGCTCGGGGTCTTTGCGAAGCTTGTTCCATCTTTGGATCGGTCTCCCGGCACCAATCCATCGCTTGATGGCTGGCGTAGTCGGCACGGGTGGCAGTTTCGAGGCTGGCGGTGGTGACATGGGCAGGTCCATTTCCTGATATCGCATCTGTTGCTGCTGCTGTTGTTGCTGTTGCTGCTGATGTTGTTGTTGCATGTGCATTTGCAGTTGCATCTGTTGCATGGTATCCATGTTAAACTGCTCGTAAGTGTACTCAGGCTCGGTGGGTGAAAGGGGTGCAGAGCCATGGTGTTGGCCTGGCCTCACAGTGGCGACAGACTCGGGACGGAATTCAGGCTCCTTGTTCTTGCGCTTGAAGGTGAAGGTGTTGGCAAGCCCTCGCCTCACATCCTCACTCTTCTTGTCCAGCCTGCTCCTCAGGCCAGACTTCTCGATGCCGGAGACATCCTCCGTCTTAATGGTGGGTCTCCTTGCCCTCGCGTAGGCGAAGTCGTCCAAGGGGCCAGCAGCACCGTCTCGGCGGCCACCTTCGCTGCTCCCACTGCCGCTGCCGATGCTGGGGGTGCCGACCTTGACATCGCGGGGTGGCTCCGAGAACTTGAGGAAGCGGGCATTGGTGGTTCCGATGCCGGTGCCAACGGGCAGTGAAGCGCCGGTCTGGGGCAGAGGAAAGTCAGGGATGGCATAGTCGTTCGGGTCTACTCCTACTCCTCCAGGGCCGAGATTCGCGGCTGCTCTCGCCTTGTCCTTCTCGGTCTGGGTGATCTTCTTGCGCACATAGGCGCTCCGGCCGGACATGTTGGCGGCGGCGGGGGAAAAGCAGGGCGATGAAGCTCACGGGGAGCAGTCAGGCAGAGTACCTTAGCCGACTGGGGCGGCGGGGGGCCCCGTTGTCTGGGGTTCAAGCCGTAAGAGCAGCCAGACACGTGTGAGATGACGAGGTGAAGTCTGACGGCCGATGACGGAAACGACAATGGCGACCTATGGCCTATCCTTTGGCCTATGACCTAAGTAAGGTAAGGCAGGTACGGGAAGCGACGGCGCGACGGCGTGTCGGCGGCCGGGTCTTATGTGGGCGATAAGATAAGAGACCTGGACCTGAGGTGGGCTTCTTCAGAAAGGCAGGCGCACCTTTGCAAAAGATGCAGCAGGTGCAGCAGGTGGTCCCCTGAAAGCTGAGATTAAGCGAGGGGTACGTACTCTCGAATCGGGCAATGAGAGAGCTCCGATAAGAAAGAGAAATGGACGAAAAGGCCAATGAGAGGCGCCGAGGAGGCCGAGGTGGGGATAGCGGGGGACGCGCGTGGGGCTGGAGGGCGCCGCTGGGGCCAATCGGCAGCAGCTGTGCCTCTGGAGGGTTGCCCGCTTCAGCGTCTTGTGCGTCTGTTGCGCCCGCTGGCGATGGCGGATGCGGAAGATGACTGGTGGCCAGAGGCGCTTTTTGCTTTTCTTTTGTTTTGTTTTGTTCCTATGAAGGCAGCCTCATCAGCTCACGCCTCTTTTTTTCAATGTGACCAACACGAATTGCCAATCTGGGGGTTTGTGTGTATCGGATATCGCGTGTATGTGTTGCGTGTGTTGCGTGGGTAGGTAGTATGGGCGTCGGGTGTGTGAGGAGGACTCGTGTGTCTATCTCGTGCGCTTGTGTGTGGTGTCGTACGTCGAATGGGATACAGGCAAGGTAGGTAGGTATATGGGTGAAAGAAGAGACGGCCGAAGAGAATCACAAATGATTCCTTACCTTTCGACAAAGGCCCTCCCTTCAACGTGGCTGGTCGTGCTCGGTTGATATGTCTTCGATGATGCCGAATCGCAGATGTTTGCGGCCTGCGTTCGGGGCACCGATCAGGCCTCTCGTGCCTTGCCTGGCAGGATTCCTTCGACTCCGTAGCGTCGTTGAGGTGTGCGTGTTGTACGTCGATTGCGCCCGCTGCGTGTCGCTATTGCGCTGCCGGCTCGGTAAGGGAGAGGAATGGTCTTGGGCCTCGGACGACCGAAATGAGTCCGCGCCCTCTCTTCTTCTCTCTTCCCTTCTCTCTCTCCTCTTCTCCGTGTCTCTGGCGAGTCGCAGAAACGACAATAGCAGAAAGCCAAGAAACCAGAAGGAAGGAAGAAAACCGAAAGAACCAAAGGACGCGGGAGAGCAGCACTTGAAGGAAGCCCGCGTGTGGTGGGAGGATATGTCCCCCAGATATCACATTTTGGCTCCCGTCATGGACCCAAGACTAAGCAACGCCGTCGGTGCGATACCATACCATACCCATACCATACTGAACCGGGCATCCAACGCCGTCCATACCTTACCTGCCTTCGGTTATTCGTACTCTGAATACTAGCACATAATACCTGCTCCGACTGCTGCATGCTATGCCTGGGGAAGACAACCACTTTCTTTTCGGTCAATCATGTCTTGGCCTGCGGAACCAACCCCCAGCCCGTTTCTGCCTGTCTGCAGTAGTTGAACTCTGATCCTACCATGGATGCTTGATCAATGCTGCCCTACCCATGGGTCCCGCGACGGCGAGGAGGGGCTTTTACTGCATTGCATTGGTTCGACCGGTCTTACTGGAGACACTGTGACGGGATGCCGTCGACCAGACGGATCGCTGCCTCCTCCTGCAGCAGCATCTCAGTCTCCCGTCGTCTCATCTGCAGTTCACCACTCATCAGTCGCTGGACTGGCAAAGCCTCTCTGACAGACGCTCACCTCAACTCAACGTCAGCCAGAATGCTATCAAAATCCGCTTCCGATAGGCACATTCGGCAGCTCTGCGCCAGCAAGGGGTCCCGGTAGCCGGACAAGGATCAACCACTGCGAAAAGGGCAGCCCAGCAGCACCAGCGAACCGCACACTGGGACAAAGGATCCAGGCCCTGGCTGGCTTTGGTGATTGATTACCGCTTTGCTGACCACGCCTGATTGATTGAGCCAACTGGTTTTGATTGATTGATTGAAATGACATTGGTAAATTGATGAGGGGGGGAAACCGTCCGACAATACGCGGCCCGTCTTTGGCAGCCGTCCGTCTGTGGCCCAATTCGATTTGACTTTTCAGTTCTGCTGAACGGCAATTTACTGCATATTGTCGCCGTAAAACCTTGACATGGTTGTCGCCTCTTCTTTTGCATCCCGTCTCGACGACGACGGCCATCACTCACTCAATGTTACCAACAGCGACAAAACAACCCATGCAAAAAATGTCCCCGGTCTCCATGCTACTCCGTATCGGCCCCCAAACAGAGGAAATCGTCCTTTCATCCGAGGCTTCCCTCTGCGAACTGCCTGCCTTACACAGTTATGCTGTTGCCGATGTGTTTCAATAACCCGAACCTTTGGGTCGTATCCTCAGGGACCGTATCGCCGAGGGTCCAACGATGCAACTCAACTCCATCAATACAGCAAAACCCCCTGGTCGTCGTCTGCCCAGGACTTTAGTGTAAGGTTGGCGAGAGAGGGGCCCAACAATTGGATTGCTGCTGCACATCGCAATGGACAATCCCTCCAGTCCCAAGACGCAAACAGCAGCAACTGTTGCACTCATCATCTCCATGTTCTTTGTCTCTCTCTCTCTCTCTCTCTCTCTGTGTGTGTGTGTGTCTCTGGCTCTCCCCTCCCCTTTTCTCCCTCTTCCGCCATACTCGCCTCACAAACCACCAGAGCAGGTTCATCAACACCAGACCAGACCAGACCAGTCCAGTCCAGTCCAGTGTCCGTTGTTGAGCTCGCACATTCATGCTTATCAGCAAACCCGCATGCCCCTGGCAGCCGCACTAATGCAGGTGAAGTCGGCCGTCATCTTCCTGCTCCCAAAGTCCACCGGCGGCGTCCAACGGCCTGGACAACACTCACGGGCCTTGCAGCCCTGCCGTCCGTCCCGCCCAACCCCTATCCCCATGATACGGATCGTAGTGAACTTCCTGAACGGCCCAAGGCTGCTTTGCACGTAATGCCCGAACGGCCGGTCCTCATCTTCTGTCCAGAGTGTTCTCTGCCCTCCGCCGGCCTCCACTGCATCGCTTCATTGCCCCCATCCAGAAGCTGCCCATTTCATGCATCGGCCCATCGCCTCTGGTGGCCCATTGCACCCAAAACTACCCTGCCGTGCCATGCGCAGTGCATGCATCAATCCAACAATCCTTGTTATTGCACTCTCCGCTATATACCAGGGGCACCACAATTGCTACTACTGCGGCCGACCGACCTGTTGGCCCTTGAGATGGTGCTTGGATCCGCGGACATCGGCTTCAATCCTTCGATGCTGGGTTCCAGAGCAGGGCGAGGGCGAGGGCGGATGCCACGCGCAGGACGCCACATCGCGTGAGCTCGGCGAGGACGGCCACCACCATCACCACCACCACCTTACCCTTCGCAAGGTCTTCCTCCCGGAGTGGCGGCCGGTGGTGACTTTATGGCGTCGGAAAGCAACACTACTAGAGCCGGATCAGCGGCCCAAAAGGGGAATCGTCGAGAAGCATGGTCTCCGCGTTGCGAGTGGGAGATGGGAGCATTCTGGGGCCGTCATGCTGCAGAGGACGCACATCACCTCAACTCACCTCATCTCACCTCCTGATTGCCATTGCCATCCAGCTTCTGCCCACCGGTGAAGGTATGTAGTTAGTTCCCCGTTGGCCAAAGGGATTTTTGGAAGTTCCAATATTTGCATCCCCCCTCCCGCCGCTCCTGTCCAGGGGTCCTGGACATGGCCCCGCGTCATCATCGCTGGCCCTCCCCTCTGTGCGTTCTGTCTTCTTTGACTTGGGCTGAATGGATGGCCCGTGGAGGAGCTTGTTTGCAAGAACAGACGTTTGAACGCCCGCTTCTCGTGGCCCGGGCTGTCATTCTTGGACCGGAGGATCAGTCAAGTCAGTGAATGCTGGGAGATAGTGGCTTGCCAGGGGCCCTCGACCCCCCTGGTGATCCAAGCATCTTGTTCTCCAGGCACGAATAGGCAGACTGCCCGTTGTTGAAGGATCACCGAAAGCCCAAGGGGGCGGTGCAGGAACACATACGCTTCCGCAGAGCACCACCACCACCACCACCACCGTCGTCAGTCTGGTTGAGCGCGCTCCCAGTCCAAACAACAATGGGCATTACCGGACGAGGGAAAGAGAGCACGGCCGGAAGGGTTCAAGTCACATCCCGTACGTGCGGACCATGGCCTGGAGGTAGCATCGTCTCCCCCCCCCGCCGCGCCGCCGGTGAGAGTTGAGTAGGACTGAAGTTAATACTTGCAACCAAGGTTACCGATGAGGTTGCTTTGCTTGGCAAGCCACCACCCACCGTCCCAAGATAAGCTACAGAACAAAGGACGCCAGGGCCGGTTTGACAACTTTTCGTAACGTAATAGATCCAGAGCGTCGGGCTCCGAGTCCCTCCACCCCTCGTCGCTCCCATCCGATCCCATGCTCTCCCATTCTCCTCCATCGACGCGGAAAGCCGCAGCAGAACGCCAGAGAGAAGCCGCGGGCATTCTGTTTCTCTGTGCCTCTTGCACGCCGCCCCGCGCCCGCCCGCCCACGTTTTGCTGCCCATGTTCATTTCCAGACTTCTCCAGAGCATCCGCGCCGATCGTCTGCCAACCACATGGCGAAGCCGCCCAAACAAAAAAGACGACCCAACTTTAGGACGATCAACGGGGGGTCTTGCAAGGAAAGCCATTGAAACTAGCAATTGACATGATGCCTTTCGCAATTTCTCTGTGATTCTTCCTTTCGGACTTCCAAACTCTGTTCCTGCAGCACTGCGGCGAATCGGCCGATTTGCGCCCGCAGACAGGACTGGCGAGAGGAACCAACAGAGAAACATGGGAATGTCAGCAGCACTGCACTGAGCGAGCACCTCTGTCCCAGCCTCCGTGCCAATTTCTCATCTGTCACATTTTCGACTCCTGCTTGCCCCCCTCATGCACTCCGCATCACCATCCTGCGACGGCCCAGATCCCCCTCGCTTGCAAGTGTTTGGCATCACAGCGGGCGTTTCTTCGTTTCACAACAAAGAAATATTGTAAGCGATGATTGACATTTCGCAAACGTGGTCTGCTACGACGCCATCACCGGTTTTTCGTGCTTGCGATGCGTCTGCTACGTTGCACGCTGTATTCACCGTAAAGAGTCAAGTTTCAGGGCGGTCGGTCGGTCTGTCAACGCATCGATGTTCTTGGGGGATAATGATCATGATGAATGTATCCGAGGAGATAGGATGGTGGGTGGTGCCGGAGAACGGCCGGGCACAGAGCCACTTTGCTCCGGACTGGGCCGAGGCATGCCGGCGTTGTGTCCCCGCTCACGCTCACAGACGCTCCGGGTGGACACCCCTCTCTCCTCCGCGCCCGGGACTCTCCTCCGGGAAATAGGGCCCGATGATCACTTCCGGTCTGGACACAGCGGGCCAGAATACGGCGGACTAGGGGAATGGTGAATGGGGGCCGCCCGCGTGCACGGCACCGACGATGGCCTCCGCCCTCCTCCCGTTCCGCCCACGACCTGCTGGCCAGGTGGAAAGGGCAGAATTCCGACCGAAAGGGGCCCTAGGAGCATTTCTCTCCTGCCAAACCCACGCGGCGCCCACACTTTCTGCCCACATCTTCATCCACTTCACCCCCGATTCTATTTCCCGATTCCCCGAGTGCCGCACCCAAAACCGACAAGTGACCAACGAGAACTCCATCAGTCAGACATGCACCAAGTGGCACTCGACTCCTGAACCTCCTGAACTCGGCCTCGGTAGTGGAAGCCTAGTTTGTCGAGCAGTCTGTCGTGAGAGCTTCCCCCGTCTTGACAAGTCATTGAACACAACCTGAACTAGAAGCGCGCCAACCCCAGCAACGTAAGCCCGAGTCAGGAGAGCAATCTATCGACCGGCTCACGCGGGAATACTTGCTGCCGTTCGGTCCGCGGCGTGGATGTGCCGTCACGTTATTCCCAATCTCCACTGAATAACGTGCGTGCAGCGATAAAACAGAGGAGAGCTTATTTTTCCCCCCTCCCACCCAAAGCTCCGAGCACCGCTGATCATCAGCGGTGATCGCGTTGATCCGGTCCTATCAACCGAATATCAACAGCGGGAGCCACATATGACGAACCATTCGAGAATCAGGCCTAAGACAAGACGAAAAAGATGGGATGAAAGACTCTGAAGAACAGAATGAGGAAAAGCCGCTGCCTATGCCACTAATTTGCCCCCTTTCCCTCGTGTTGGACCCTCCTCGGCTCCAGATAGGATGCCACCGCGACCGGCCAAGTCCCAAAAACCGACCCCGGGATGCGGTGCTTTTCCGAGTCTATCGCGTTTGAGAATGGCCAAGAACCCCTGCAAGTGGACTGCACTGGGCAAAAAGCCCTCTCTTTGGAGGAGTTTCCCGCCCTCCTCCCAGCCAAGAGGGACTCTTGAAAGAGTTTCAACGCAAACTTGCGTTGGCTTTCAACCCGTGCAATTTCAATGTTCCGGAATCCTCCCCCATCTGATTCGAGCGCTTGAGCTGCATCTGGCGAGCTGTCAGCGACCATTGGTGTGCCACCTCATGTGCTTCCCGACGCAGGCACGATCGCCAAGGCGGCACTCGGAATCGTCTCGTGATGTCTGCTGCAGCACAAGCGCCGGTAACGATTTGCCCGTCTGAACACAAACGGGAAAGTCAGCTCAAAGTCTGGGGTTGACGGCCTCGTTGACACGACTAAAGACCTGCACATGGCCATGCAGAGTTGCATGCTGCAGGACGGCACTCGGAATCCCCAACTTTCACAATCCCCAACTCCCGTCACTGAGGCCCAATATTTCCATGTTTCCCCCCAAAACGCTCCAGTTCCCAGTGAATATACAGCAAACGCACCGCGGCTACTGCTCTTATTCATGCGGCTTGGCTCATATGCGCACCACTGGGACGACGAGAGTTCGCATTCCCTGCCCTATCCGGGTCGTCCGTCCATTCAACCTCCCCTTCTCCCCTCCTGGGCCCTCCTGGGTCTGTCTCTCTATGCACCCCTAGCTGTTTCTTTCTCGGTCTCTCTCCACTGTCAGCGGCACGCACGGCAGTTCCTGGCTCTTCAATGTCGCCTTGAAAGCTTAGCCCTGACAGTTTGCCCGTCCTTCATTGCTTATTCGGCCCTGGTCCAGCACTCAAAGAGTCTAAACCGGGCCCACGGCAGGCTGAGCCTAGATATGCAAGATCGGACGACTGCAACAAGCCCAACCCTTCATCTCATTGATGGAGTCTTCCCTGGCGGCTGCTCCATCTATATTGCCGTCTTCCCATCACCAGCCCAGGTGTCTCCCAGTCATCGAGGGCAATTTCCGCCAATAGGGGTGGCCACTGGATGTCTTCGACGAGAGTTGTCCCTCATGCTCCCTCCGACAACCTGGTTCGAACCTTGTCCCGAGCGATGGCGTTTGCTTGACGAGAGATCTCGGCCCCATCCACCGCTGTCAGGTTGATCTCGTCCCGGTGCTTGGCGGTATATGTATCGTGAAATTCCCATCGTCGTTTGTTTCGGTTTTCCCCTACCTCCCACCGGCCTCTCTCTTCGCACCAATCCACCACCACCACCACCCTCGTTTCAGCCGCTTGCTTTTCTTCTTCGTCGACATGCGTCTCGGTTCCGTGATCTCCCTCGCAGCTGCGCTGCTGAGCGCCACCGTCCAGGCTTACGGCAACCCCGGCGCCTGCTCCGGCCAGTGCTGGTCTCACGACCCTTCCGTCGTCCGCCGCGACTCCGACGGCACCTACTTCCGCTTCGAGACCGGCAGCAAGATCGGCATCTGGAAGGCTCCCGACCTGGTTGGCCCGTGGACCTACCAGGGCGCTGCTCTCCCGTCGGGTAGCAAGATCAACCTCAAGGGTAACGACGATCTCTGGGTAAGTCGGAGTAGTGTTTCACAACCCCTCCTTTTATCACAAAACCGGATGAACTTGTTCCCCCACACACAAACGAGCATGTTATCCAGCCAAGACAGCTGTCACAGCGAGACTGGCCCCTAGGAAGCAACATACTGATCCAAATGTACTCTTATGTAGGCCCCTGATGTGAACAAGGTCGGTGACCAGTACATCCTCTACTACACCGTCTCCTCCTTCGGCGTCCAGGACTCGGCCATCGGCTATGCCACCTCTCCCACCATGGAGTACGGCTCCTGGACCGACCACGGCGCCACCGGCGTCGCCTCCAAAGCCGGCAGCCGCTACAACGCCATCGACGCGAACCTCGTCCAGACCGGCGGCAACTACTACCTCAACTTCGGCTCCTTCTGGTCCGACATCTTCCAGGTGCCCATGACCAACGGCGGCGTCAAGGCCAACGGCAACCCGTACAACATCATCCTCAACACCACCGCGCCCCAGCCCGTCGAGGGCGCCTTCGTCTACGAGCGCAGCGGCACCTTCTGGGCCTTCTTCAGCTCCGGCTCCTGCTGCGGCCTCGACGCCAACCGCCCCTCCCCCGGCAACGAGTACAAGATCTTCGTCTGCCGCGCCACCTCCGTCGCCGGGCCCTACACCGACAAGAGCGGCAAGAGCTGCACTGCCGGCGGCGGCACCCTCCTCCTCCCCAGCCACGACAAGGTCTACGCCCCCGGCGGCCAGGGCGTCTTGGTCGACCCCAAGCGCGGCGCCGTCCTCTACTACCACTACATGAACACCGACATTGGCTACGCCGATTCGCAGACCCAGTTTGGCTGGAACGTCATCTCTTGGTCTGGCGGCTGGCCTTCTGTCTAAATTCCTTCATGACTACTTGCATGGATTTCCAATGTATTTCCAGGGGTGATGGTGGTTTATTATCTTCTTGTCAATATTTGAGTCCGGTACATATACAAAATGGACTGATATACCGTTCACCGTACAACATTCAGCATCAACCTACTGTTCGTTTTGTGTTTTTCCGCGCGGAAACTACATTCACACATCTGTCCCACTTGCAATGCCTCACCCGTCTGGCTAAGTCCTCGAATTGAGTGGCTCATAGCCTATGTCTATCGGCCGTTGTTTCAAGGCACGTCTCCAGTTTTGAGCCAGCATGTTCCCGCCCTCGGAGTCTCCCGGGCACCGGCGAACTGGCCGATGCCACTCTAATTTGCATGATATCAATAAAAGACGTGTTATAGGTGATGTCTAGCAGACTGGTTCCATCAATCCATTGGGACGATTCCTAATATGGAAACAAGCGTGATCTGATCGGAAAGCCTGAAATAGACGTCATCTGAATGGCTAACGTGACGATCAAGAGTCGTGAGACGCCAGTTTCATCAAAAGCCCGGGTGTACAATTATAATAGACAACATCTTGCAAGTTGCGAAGCAGGTATTAGTGTCTCTGCCAGGTCTATTGCCAGTGAACTACCTTCGACACTCCGATTTGCTGAGTATTGTGCAAGTTCTAAGCGTCAAGAAGAGGCTTAGTTTGTTCAAACTCAATAACAGGGCAAGCAAACATTATGACGTGACACCTCACATAGACAAGCTCTCACTGTGCTTTTTGAGATGGACTGATATCATTATTAACTACACTATGCTCTATGCAATACCCTGACTACCAATATTCGTTATGGTCATCATCAGGTTGGTCATTAGCCGATGCCCCTACGCTCTCACGCAATCATGTACAATTCTAACCAGCTTCGTCTAGAACAGGCCGAAGCAGTTGGCATAGTAGGTCACGGTCGCACTCCAGTCGGAGAAGACAGCGTCAACACCAACATCCTGAGCAAGAACGTGGAGCAGGTTGTAGACGTCGCCATCGTTGTTGGTAACGTTGGCGATGGAGGTGTAGTAGTAGCCGCCCTTGGATCCGTCGCCCAAGAAACCGGAACGCTCCAGAGACCAGGAGACGAGCTTGAGACCCAGCTCCTTGGCCTTCTTGGCGTAGCTGCTGGGGACGATCTTGCCATCCTCGACAGTGACGAGGTAGTAAAGAGGGGGCGCCATGATCTTGACACCTGCGGCAGCGAACTCGGTGAGGTTTGCGACGGCTCCGGGGAAGGTCTCGGGAGTGTCACCGCTCTCGTCGAGGAGGACAGCCTGCTTGCCGAACTCGGGCTCGGCCCTGAGCCAGTAGAGGACGTCAGGGTACCAGAAGGATTGAAGAAGAACGCGTTCAGGGGCGATGCCGGCCTCCTTGTACTCGTTGACGATCTGCTGAGCGTACATCTCCTGGGTGTAGTTACCCTCGAAGGGCATCGGAACCTCGGGGAGCTTGAGCTCGGGGGTGAACTTCAGACCAAGGTCGTTGGTCAGGGCGATGTGCTCCTTGTGCGACATGACAGTGCCGCAAGTGGCGTACAAATCGGTGCGGTAGTTCGGGGTGCCGTGGAGGAAGGCCTCGGGCGTGGTGGCAGAGGCGTTGAAACCATCCATCTTGCTGCAGAGCGACTTGAACTCGGCGAGAGTGATGTCCGAAGTGCAGCACTTGGCGGTAGCAGCTGTGCCGTTGGAAGCAGCCTTGAAGGGAGTGGTGCACTTGTCATTCAGCTCGGGAATGGCGACGATGTTGGTCGTGGTGTGGAGGTCGCACTGGGAGTGGCGGCACACCAGCTCGCGGTCCTTGGTGAAGGCGACGTCGCATTCGAGGACGCCGGCACCCATACGGGCACCCGCCAGGTTGGACTCGACGGACTCCTCGGGAATCATCATTGTGCCGCCGCCACGGTGACCGATGCTCCAGCTCGAAGCCTTGATGGGCTGCTCGGTGCACGACTGCAGCTTCTCCTTGAGGGGGCCTTCGTCCATGTCGTTGACCAGCCAGTAGGGTCTCGGGCCCAGCTGGATGTTGGTGATGGGCTTGTAGACCGGTTCCGACTTGTTGTCCGACCTCGGGTACGGGACGGCACCGACCTGACGGGCGGCGGCGGCAACAAGGCCGGAGACGACGACGGAGGAGTAGTGCATGTCGACGGTCGAGGAGGGTCAATTGACTGTGGCCTGGGAGACAACGAGCAGGCACGAAACTTGGCGATCAGCTGGGGAATCCGCTGATGCGAGGCCGAGGAGTTGGAGAGCTGGAGCTGGAGCTGAAGGGACAGGAAGCTGGCAGACGACAGCTAGCAACGAGGCTGGCGCGGCGATCTTTTTGTAGGAAAGATGGGATTTCCGCCAAGAAGGATAGCTGCGCAACCATCAGCGAGAACCCCGCTGTGGGATCCATAATCTGATCGCTGCTGCATGTTTTGGTCTGATAAAGTAGGTTGACGGGTTCGCACGGGGAAGCAATGGGTCGAGATTGGACGAGAATTCAAGGCACACCGTCGGGCGACATGCTTGTATTCGGCATGGCCGTCGCGGTGCTGCTCTGCGGAAGGGCGGAAGAGCTGGCGGGTGGGCCGTAGGATCAACTGGTTATCAGCACGTGGTGATGGTTCCGGGGTGCATCTGGCAGACCGAGCAGAGCAGGGTGAGCAAACGGAGGCTTGGCGGGAAGGCACAAGCTGCGTGTTGGTGAAGCGATGACGGCCTCTCTGTCGGGATCGAGCGCAGGTGCATTGAGAAAAGATGTGTTTGCAAGGAAAGGTTGGACGTGGGGTTCGCGGCGTTGGAGGGAAACGCCCGGGATCAGTGTGAGGGGTTCCCGGGGTACGTATCCACTAGCGCCGTTGGACGGCCCCACTGTAGCTGCGGGAGGCGCTGCGTGTCGCCGGGAAGCCTCCTCATTCGCCAATTGACCGACCGAAGCTCGATAAGGAAGCTGCTGGTCGAGATGCTCTTTTCGCCGAGGCACGAACATGCGCCGCGGTTTCACTCACTGCTGACCTGGCTGATACACGAGTCCTGCTTTTGACGTGGACTGAGGTGGTTACTCTTCTTGTTGAGACCGAGTAGACAGACACCCACCAGCTTGGGACGGTTTGCAGCTGGAGAACCCTCAGCCCGGCGGCTCCTTTAACCATGTCAAGGTTTGCAGGCTAATCTTACAGTCTCCAAAAGTCTGTCAAATGCGGGTTCTGCCAAGAATCCCATATCAGCTCCGCGAGTCAGCGGAATCTGATAGGGCGACGTCCAGAATTCGGTCTTGTGCAACATTTCCCATATCGGTCGCTACATTAGCTGTGAAACAACATTACACATCTGACCCAAGTTTTCGGACTGAACAACAACTGAACATGATCAGAATACAGAAAAATGAGCCAGCATGAGATTGTATTGGATGTACAACGCTGTAACACATAAACTTGGACTAATTGTCGTAGGTGTTGAAAACCATCGGAGGCAGCATTCATGATGCTGAGACTGGAGAAAGCATCTATACAACAATATAGCCCAAGGTATGCGACAATATCACAAGCATTATGTCACAGGAGAAGAAACCAAAAGTAGATGAAAGTGATTATTATTGGCAAAAGCAGGCATGTCTGCCACCCAGTAGTTCAACCATCCTAACGCCTCGAACGACAGATACTAAAAGCCCATAACTCCGTTTCATACTCGAGGGGGTATTTCCACGTCATTCGAAAGGCCGTTGCATATCAAAACATAAAATCATCCACCACATCCTATCCATCCGTCATCATCTCGTCACTCGTTGACTTGATTCAAGCACCGGGGTAGGCGTGGTTGGCCTTGGTGCTGTGGCCGCGCGAGCGCATGGCCTCAAGGGTATCGAGGACAGTGAGGAACATGAAGATGGCCCAGATGAAGAAGGCAAAGGCGACACCAGCCTGGGAAGAGCCGCAGTAGGTGTTGTTACCACAGTTGGGGCTGCCGACGAAGACGGCGTAGGCGATGGCACCGGCGAACCAGAAGATGGTGGTGATGACGAGCAGTGCCAGGGAGACCAGCTTGTGGAAGAGGCGGGTCATGTACAGAGGGGTAAGGCCGACATAGGCGAGGACGAGTAGAGACCAGACCGAGTTGAAGATGATGAAGTTGACGATGTCGGGTGAGCGGGACCAGTTGCTGAACCAGCTGTGGTAGGCACTGGCGACTGTGACAAAGTTAGCGGTAGATCTATGGCACGGTAGAGAGTTTGAACGTACCATAGGCAGTAAGGCCGAGCTCAATGATAGAGAAGACGGCAGCCACAATGTGGGCGATGGGAACGAATCCGAGAGCCATGGCGACGTTTGCGATCCTTGTCTTGATGTTTGATGGTATGTGAGAGGTGGTGTTTAGGTAAGCTTAAAAGCTGACGAGGATGTCTGGCGCGGTAGAGTGTGTTGGTTCTGTTGGTTGTGGAGTGAGTGAGTGATCGGGGAATGGGTGGAAGAGGCGGCGACGGTGAATAAGTAGTAGTCCAAGGACAAGGCGAGCAATGACCAAGGACCAAGGACCAAGCACCAGAGATTTTCTTGTCTGGGGCGTGTTGAAGGACTGGATGGCGTCAGATGAGGTCGGGTGGGCTACTGCGTACCTTCCTTACAAAGGCGGGAATGCAAGAGCTGCACCGGTGCATACGCAGTACGGTACGGTACAGGAAGATTCGGTATGCTGGGCAGGCAGGAAGGACCCTGCTGCAGGCATGCTAGCTTTGTCGTCACATTTTGTCCGTCACTGCCGTTGGGCTGGGCAGGAGAGAGGAAGGCAGTGGCACTTTGCCTTCCAATAAGGTAGGTTTAGGTGGCACGCCCAGGCCCCCGTCCCAAGTCGCTGTTACTGCGGACGGAGGAGCTTGCTGCCAGGTGGTGATGTGCGCTGCGTAATGGGGTTGGGGCTGGAGGGCCGACAATGACGTGGTTCCAGCTTGACTGGCTACCATGACCTCATTCTTGATGCAGTCGACACGGTCCAACCAATGGGAAGCGGCGCTAGGCCGTAAGCGACGCTAATCATCAGCCACTTCAGGCCACTCAGCGTGGCGGGTGACTCCAAGCCCGGTCCAGTGTCCAGTCTTTGCCTTACCTTAGTTAGGTAAGCGGTGGGGTGTGTGCCGTGTAGCGGTCGTGGTGTCTCCCTGCTCGCATCTTCCATCATCTGCGATCCCAGCGAAAATCGCCCTTTCCTCATTGCTGCCGCCTCTGTCCCTCTCGTCCCTCTGCATGCCAAAAACTGGAATGTAGGGGCCACTGCTCGGGAAGCTGTTGCCGTGTGGTGTCTTTGCTCCGGCGCGCCTGACGCGAGGAAAAGAAACTTCAAGCTCCTGCTAGCGCCCCAGGTCGATGAAGTCAGCATCCATCCATCGTCAGTGCTTGAGTGCTCCCCGGTTGCCTCTTCGTTCTCAAGACCAAAACGCGGCCGAGGCAACACGCTGCCAGATGTCTCCAGCCCATGTTCCAACCCAATCTGGATAACCCGTCTTGCTGTCAAGACAAGCAGCTGAAACCTCCAGTTCCCTCGCTACTTCACAAACACCATACCCTCCCAAGCCCATTGGCTTCTGTCATCCACAATGCAAGACAGCCACTGAAGGCCTCTCTCCCCTCACCGCACCCCCCTCCCGTCGCGACCCTGCATGCTTGGCCTGTGATGCATCGACATGGATCTCTCCTCATTGGAAACACAGACCATCCATCGTCCAACTACCGGTGCTAGCCAACCACCAACCAAGTCATGTAAAAGTAGACGTGTGCCCAAGAACACCTCAACCACCTCACAATGACCTAACGCCGGCAAAGAGCGGGTCGCCGCCCGGTCTCGGCTCCGGCAGGGCGACAACAAGCCTAACTGCTCACTGCCCAGTACACTAAGGTACCAGCACTGAGGTGGACAACACCAGCGGCCCCATCGCCCATTTCTCCCCGACGGAACCCTTATGACGTGGGTCGGCCAGCCAGACCGCCAACTTCCAATCGTCTGCCACCCAACCTCTCCTTCTCCAACGGCTTCAGAGTTTTACCTCCGTTTGCAGAGTTGCCCGGTGTCGGTGTGCTTGTTCGTACAGCCGCTGCTCAGCCCAGAACGCTGAACCCCTGACGCGTCCCGCCTCTTGGCTCTCTGCAACCCTTCCGATTTCCCGTTCGCCAACACGAACCCTGTGAACCATGAGATCTTGCAGTCGTCCCACCTCCAGACACCGTGGTTGGTGATCCTACCTGTTCCACCCAGATTCCGACGGAACAGTCAAATCCGAGACCCTCTGACCAACTGGCTGGTTGTCATGACGCAAAGACTCAAACACGACACATTTGGATGGTTCGTCTGTGTGAGACATACCTCACTTTAGTGAATCCTAGCACTATGCTTTTCATGTTGGCGGAATGATTGCGGGGTAATGGTCTGCATGCAAAAGTTTGGACTTGATGTTGAAGAGGACACCATCTTGGTGTACTAGCCGTCGTGTCACAGAACTCAGATCCGTTCATCAACGACATATGTCCATATTAACAACTAGCGCATATGCAAACCGTTGCAGGAATGCCCCATCGTGGATATGTGCAGACTCCCTCTATGTACGGTGACCACTCACAATTCACTCCTCGGCCTCACATGGCCAAGCTTCGTCCGTCATGAGCTCGAGCACAGACAATGCCAGCAGCCATGGCGCAGAGACCGTTCCCCAAACCATTCACTCAACAAAACACACAAGAAAGGGCCGCTAGCGGATTGATCCGGTTTGCATTAAGCTTGATCTTCGACTAATATCAACGTCCTGTCACGTCGTGACAAACGGGTAGCGTCCGTCTACCTCAGTCCACGTGCGGCGCCGCACGGTTGGCACTATGCGCAACCCGACAGTGAGTTGACAATTCACATCTCGCAAACGCGGGGATCAAGGAGCAAAGCTTTCAGTCTCTGCCCGGGGCTCACCTACAGCTCATCGGCGGCGTGCGGGCCCGGACCCCACGGGCCAGGACCCCAGATGCCGGTCCTGCGCTGCTCCAACCCCTTGTTGACAGCCTTGAGGTTGTTGTAATCGGGGCCGTCCTCGCCCAACCCCCATGCAAACACACCGCCGAGCCGCATACGGTCAACGAGGTCGGGGAACTTGCGGAGGATTGCATCGCCGTTGTCGTACGTCCAGAATCGCTTCTCGGCCCTGTCGAGATAGTAGTAGCCGCCACCCTTCTCATCATACTTGCCGTCCTTCTGAGCCCGCTCAAAGGAGCCCTTTACATCGTCCGGAACTCCGTCGTTCCAGCTGAAGCCACCCGTCTGTCCGAGATCGCCGCCGGTGACGGGATCCTCCATCAACGGCGTCGGGCAGCCGACTTCCAGGCCATCGGGGCAGTCCGTGGTGTGGAACCACTTGGTGTAAAAGGCGAACCCGAGGTTGATCTTGTGGGCGGGAACTCCACGGGCCATGTAGTTCTCGACGGCGATACGGGACAGCTCCATACCGGTATGGTGCTTCGTGACGTTGTCTCGGCGGTTCATCATGTCATAAGTCATGACGTTGACAAAGTCAAGAGCGCGCTCGATTCGGGGAGTGTGCTCCTTGGTGAAGGCAATCATGTCGCGCTCAAGGCCGGGCGTGGCGGCCGAGATGAGCTTGCCTTTGGGGAGCTGTCTGCGGACCTCCTCGAGGAGCAACGGGTACGCATCGATCTCCCATTTCTTCTCCTCATTGGTGATGTTCTTGTAGTCCTCGCCGTTGCCACTGATACACATGTGAGAGGGGCAAAGCAGTTGACACAGCCTTTCAACTTACCCAGGGTACTCCCAGTCCATGTCGATACCTACGATAGTTAGTACTCGATCATCGTTCTCTGTCAGAGCGGAATAAGGTCATACCATCGGCACCGGTAGCCTTGACCATGTCGGCAACGTTCTTGGCCCATTTCTCGCGAGACTCGGCGGTACGAGCAGCCGTGTCGAAGCCCTTGGTGTCGCTCCAGCCGCCAATGGCGACCATGACCTTGGTGCCGGGCCGGAACTGGGTGCGGACCTTTTCGACGGTAGTGAACAGCGGCCACTCAGCGACGTCCTTGTTGAAGGTGTCGGAGTTCATAAACGCAAGCTCCACGTGGGTGATGTGAGACACGAGCTCCTTGGAGGGCACGTTGGGGTGTTGGCTGCGGCTAGTCGTTAGCAACTTCAACGGTCGATGAATGCGGTCAAGGGAGGAAAGCAACAAACCCGGTGAGGTACATGACACAGCGCAGATTGCCATTGCCGGTGTACAGCTCTTCCTCAGCGGACGCCATGGCTGTGGACGCTTGCATGATCGTTAGGACACCGCCCAGGACCGTGGGGAGCAGCTTCATCGTGCGAGATGCTGCCTAAGACAGACGGGTTCTGGATATCTGTCTAGCTTCCGGTGGTGGTGTAGCGTGATCGGAATGCGTCGACGCGCTGTTCTTCCTTCACATAGGACGGAGAACTGTCTGTGAGTGGGTGTGTGTGAAGAGCAAGAGGGAAAGAGCACAGAAATAAGAATTAAGAAAGACAAAGGCAAAGTCGATGCGACAGCGGTGGTGTCTGTTCGTCCGTCCGTTCTTTCCGCCCTTCAATTCGATTCACTGGAGCTGCCTCCGACCGCCGCCGGGTGGGAGGAACACTGAATGGAACACAGCTCGGGCTGGGATCGTCTTGGTGCAGGAACCCCGCTGTGGCGGATGCTCCCTCCAGTCCAGTGTGTTTCTGCGTTTCCTGCAGCTCGCTTTAGCACCTTCCCGGCCTGTAATTCGATGAGACGTTGGGGGAAAGACCCCGCATCAATTAACCTTAAGGCGACCCGGCACTCGACGATACTATCCTACCTTCTCAACTCTAAAAAGGTAGGAACCTACGTTCCGCCTTTTCTAATCATGAAGCTTTGGAAACAGCTGAGAAACCGGTGGGAGGTCTTTCACGAGCTCGCGAACAGCCACTGCTGCTAGGGAATGCCCTGGTCAAGGGTCAGTCCGAATGATTCGGAATGTCAACAGCGGCAGTTGATTTGTTGCGGGATCAGAGTTTGGGTTGTGGCTCACATTGGCGGCTGTGTCTTGCATCGTGTTCACCAGAGCAAACTAATAGTATGGACGAACATGGGACCGAAATGTAGCATCGTCGGTCTCGGGAAACATGCGCCGTATCCGAATTGGCTCTCAAAACTTCCTTTCTCGCCGGTGCCGTGTCTCCAAACATGCGAGCCAGGACCCTCCTAGTTGATCTGCATCTTCCCCCTGCATCCTGATTCGACACCTCGGTGAGAGCTCAGGTGGGGCCGTTTCACCCCGGTGAACGCTCTCACCTTAAAAAATTCGTCCTGATCTGAGCTTCGGTCAGCTTTTTCCACACCTTGTCTTGGACCCTTCCCTACTCGCTGTCAATTGTTTTGTGTGCCCAGCATACCAATTGAGGCCGCAAACATGTTCGAAAACCTTTGCACTCTCCCTCTGTCAGCCGATGTCTTCACGCAGGCGCTCCACCCCACCGAGCCGCTGCTGACCGTCGGCCTCTCGTCAGGCCATGTCGAGACCTTCCGCCTTCCGGCCCCGGTTGACAATGCCTCTGATGCATCTGGCGATGCTGACACCAGTATCTCCTCCACTGGTCGGGGCATGATTGAGAGTGCTTGGCGCACAAGGCGACACAAGGGGAGCTGTAGAGCACTGGCATATGCCCACGATGGATCTGGTCAGTAGCTACTGGAGAACTGCAACTTTCGCGATTCCTCAACTAACACACGGTCTCGGCAGCCGTTTACTCCGCTGGAACCGACGGCCTGATCAAGCACTT
The DNA here is from genome assembly GCA_025328625.1 of Colletotrichum sp. SAR11_240. Taxonomy (NCBI): domain Eukaryota; kingdom Fungi; phylum Ascomycota; class Sordariomycetes; order Glomerellales; family Glomerellaceae; genus Colletotrichum; species Colletotrichum sp. SAR11_240. The sequence goes on along the minus strand of JAKMXA010000142.1, from coordinate 30,726 downwards.
CTCTCCCGAGACCGGCAAGGTCATCTCCAAGATCGTCATCCCTTCCTCGAACAAGCAGATCGATGCCCCGACCCTCATGCACGTTCTGAACCCCCAGAGTCTCCTGATCGGCTGCGACTCCGGCGCGATGCACATTTTCGACCTTCGCGACGGTGCCGCCGCATCCAAGCCTGCTCAGACCAACTTCCCTCACTCCGACTACGTCTCCGCCGTCGTTCCCCTCCCCCCTTCCGCCGAGAGCACATCTGGTTTTCCGAAGCAATGGGTTTCGACTGGTGGCACCACCCTCGCCGTGACGGATGTCCGCAAGGGCGTTCTCGTTCGCTCCGACGACCAAGAGGACGAGCTGCTGTCAGCATGCTACGTCCCTGGTCTCGGGCCCAAGAACAACCGCAACAACGGCGTGGTGGCTGTCGGATCCGCCTCTGGCGTGGTTACGGTCTGGGACAGAGGTGCGTGGGATGACCAGCAGGAGCGCATCATCGTCGATGGTGGCAAGTCTGGAGGCGAGAGTCTGGACGCTCTGGCGCTGGTGCCTCAGGAGCTCGGTTTGGGCAAGAAGCTGGTCGTAGGTCTCGGCGACGGCAGCTTGAGGGTGGTCGACCTGGTCACCCGGGACGTCGACCAGGTCGTCAACCTCCGCCACGACGACGTCGAGGGTGTCATCTCCGTCGCCTTCGACTCCGAGAACCGGCTGATCACGGCCGGCGGCAAGACTGTCAAGGTGTGGGAGGAGCTGTCGGAGCTTCAAGGAGAGGGCGACGATGAGGACGAGGACAGCGATGACGATAGCGACGACGAGGACGGAGCGACTGGCAAGCGACGCGCTGGCAGCGACAGTGACGATAGCGATAGCGACAGCGACGGTGGAAAGAGGCAGAGCAAGCGCCAGAACACGGGAGCGGCCGCCGCGGCTGCTAAGCTTGGCCCCATGGGTGCGCACGGCATTTTGGGATTTGATGGCTTGGATTAAATCGATATAAAATAATGATACCCCTCCTCCAGGGCCATCTAAGTAGAGATAGGCGACCAATGGAACTGATTCAACTCTCGATGTACATTTGTGGCGTTGTATGGAAAGAGAGGACCTGTAGGTCACATTTTGAATTCCAGCACACATCCACATTCCGGCCGATGTTGACTGCCGATCTTCGACGCCGGCCCCGGGGCTTGAGAAACATCCGCAGCGGTCGGACCCCGCTCCCCGCCGATGACGACTCACTGGCAACTTATTAATGTCGTCTCGGCCTCAACTTGCAGCTCCGCACGCCATTCGTGACATGCTCTGATCCTGACTTACACCCTGATTCAAACAAAGACATGGATCCAATCTCACCCTTCGTTTTCGGCATCACCACGCCAAAGGTCTTCTTCGGACCCGGCGCGTTGAACGAGCTACCCGGCGAGCTCAAGTCTCGAAACCTCGCGAAGCCGCTCATCATATGCTCACCCTCTCGGACATCGCTGGCGACTAAGATACAAGCGAAGCTGTCGGAAGCCGGTATCGCGGACAGCGAGATCCTTGATACTGCCATCGTCCACAACCCAAGCGACATCATCGGGCCCGCCGTGGACCGCGCCAAGGGCCAAGATGTCCTCATCTCCGTCGGAGGCGGGAGCGCCGTCGGCCTCGGGAAAGCCATCGCCTACCGCACGGGGATGCCGCAGGTCGCCATCCCAACGACCTACTCGGGCTCGGAGATGACGCCGATCATCGGAGAGACCAAGGACGGCAAGAAGACGTCGTACACGGATCCCAAGATTTTGCCCAAGGTGGTCATATACGACGTGGACCTGACCATGGACCTGCCGGTCAAAGTCAGTGGGCCGAGTGGTCTCAATGCCATGGCACACTCATGTGAGTATTCAGATCTTCGATGTAGGTACATCGCTGACGAGACGCAGTCGAGGCACTCTACTCCCGTCAAGCCAGCCCGATCACGGATCACTTTGCCCTCGAGTCCATCAAGGCGTTGTCTAGCGCTCTTCCTGTGATTGCCTCGAACCCGTCGTCGGTGGAAGCCCGCACGTCGGCGCTGTACGGTGCATTCCTGGCCGGGTTCCTGGCCACGGCGACCGGCATCGCGCTCCAGCACAAGCTCGCCCACGCCGCCGGTGGCACTCTCAACCTGCCCCACGCCGAGACGCATTCGATTTTCCTCCCACACAGCATGGCGTACAACGCGAGCTGCTTCTCTGAGAGCATCATCACCAAGTTATCGTCGGCCCTTGCCCAGAGCACGGAGAGTTCGGCCGTCGGCGTTGTGCAAGGTTTGAACGAGCTGCTCCGACTTCTGGATATTCCGACAGGACTCAAGGACGTGGGTATGCAGGAGAAGGACATTGGCCGCGTCACTGACGTTGCGTCGGACACGCCTTACTGGAACCCGCGCCCGCTCGAGAAGGAAAAGATCCGGGAGATCATCCGGAGGGCGTGGGCGGGTGAGCAAGCCAAGACGGATCTCTAGATAATGAAGTAGCTAGCCAAGTAAATGGTGCTCCATGATTTGATTTGCTACATAAATTTGTTGTCTTCTTGGGTTATGTGCCATTCTTACTGCAACGGTTGGCTGTCTTTATCGTCTCCATTTTGGCTACGTTGTCGAGTGGCATGATTACGGCGTCTTCACTTCCGGATCATATCATAGGTAACTCAGTTTGCCTAGTTACCTCTGTAGTGTTGTTCGGTATATTCTCTTGTATCATCTCTACGCTCCCATGACTCATTACGTCTCCGTCTCTTCGGAGTCCTCATCCTCCACGAAGCTACTGTCGCCTTTTCTTCTAAATCGAGCCAGGTGTCCGGTGCAGAAATCGCTCGATGGAAATTGTTTGATGGATTCTTCCAACAGTGAACTCTATGCAATTATGTATATTGAAGTCATGTCTAGTCTTTGTCTAGATGGTCGTCTTATGCGCCGGGCCTCGAGTAGTCGAGCTGTCTGACTCTCTTCCATGTCTCCCTCACCACTCTCTCTTGTGCTTGTCGGGCGGTCTCGGTCTCAGTGGACGTTGCGGGACTGGTTTACATTAGCCATAACCCTTCTCCTGTTTGTTGGATGCCAACTCACCGGATTGCTAGGTACGATCTGCCACCCAGCTTGACATCTGGAACGACGGAGGTATCTTCTGGTGGGTTAGCGATGGTCACGAGACCACCAGCCTCTTCGAGAATTGCAATTCCTGCAGCCACATCCCTGGGGCAAAACTGTCAGCGCCGGCATTATAACGTCAACTTCCAAGGCCTTTGACATACCACTCCCAGCAACCGCCCTCCCACCAAATGTCGAAAGATCCCATGGCGGTATACGCAAGGTCCAAAGTAGCACTGTTCTCGTCAGTATATGGTCCTCTCTAGAGGACGCTGTAGCTCTCACCTTCCCAGACTCCTCATGCCGTGAACCATGCCGCCCTTGCCACCTCTTCCGCCCCTCTCGGCCGCCATGTTGACGAAGCTCTCGACCTTGCGGTGCATGTTCCCATCCGGCTTGTCGCGGCGGTCCTTGCCCCATTCACACGAAAACACACAGCCGCTGGGTGCATTGGCTGGCAAGGGGCTCGGAACCAAGGGTAGCTTCTGGGTCTCGTTCATCCACGCGCCGTGGCCCTTGAGCGAGGAAAAGGTCTGGTTCAGGAATGGCGCGTTGATGACGCCGATGATGGGCTTTCCCTTCACGGCGAAGCCGATGGAGACGCAGAACATGGGGAACAGATGGGTGAAGTTGACGGTGCCGTCGAGGGGGTCGACGATCCAGGTTGGGCTGTCGTCGACGAGGTAGTCGCGGGAGGAGCCGGCCGAGTATGTCTCTTCGCCAATGAACCTGCCAGATGTGTGAGAATCGTGGTGAGAGGCTGGCTGGCTGGCTGGCTAGCTGGCTGGCTGGCCATCATCACAAGTTGACTCACTTGTGGTTGGGGTACTTGTTTGCGACCGACGTGTGGATGAAGGCTTCGACTTCTGCAGCGGCACCAATTCCGTCAGCAACTCATCGCAAGGTGATGTTCATGAGCACCGGAGCATTCCCGCACCTGTGTCGGTCTTGGTGACCAGGTCGACCGAGTTCTCCTTCTCGGTGAAGACCTGCGCATCGCCGCCGTCGAACCTCGACCGCGCCGCCGTCATGAGCATGGCGCCCGCATCTTTGCCCAATTGCACGGCAAAGTCGTAAATCTCGCGGAGTTCGGCGTCGCTGATGTCCGCCATTGTGTCGTTTGCAAGTAAAGCTGCCCTAAAGACTTGTTACAGAGAAGAAAGGACAGCGAGTCGCAAGAGAAGAGAGAGCAAGGCCAGTTGAAACTTCAAACCAGCACAGTAACAGTAAGCAGCACACCACAGCACACCACTGGCAACCTACCTGACGCGACAGCAGCCCGCCATCAGTCAGAAATTGGGTGACTCGACGGCGTGCTGCAGGCTGGGCCGCCGCCAGCCGAGTGCTGGAGACCGCGGAAGCACAGCGGGATGACGTCCCGCGCTGTTATCAGCTCGCCGTGGTCCCTATCAGCGGGGCACCCCCCGCATCTGCCCCGCCTCACACTGGACCACCCAGTGAGAGAGCGCCTGTGAGTGCTCTCCAAGGGCTCCTTTTAGCGGGTAGCTTACCGAAGAGCCCCCAAAAGGCCCGGTAGCAGCGTGCTGTGGACCTCCGAGTCAGGAGCTGTGTCGGAGACTTGGTCCCTGTCGCCGTCACCCCTCCTCCACCTCTGCCCCTCATCTCTCACATACCTTACCTCCCTAGGTAGGGACACCACACACCAAGACCTGGGGAAGAGGGAGGCCAAGCCACTCACTTCCGTACTTACTCCAGGACGAACTGCAACCCCGAAGGAGCCGTGTGGGAGAGGCTGTTGACTTATGCCCGTTACGTGAGAGGCTCGAAATCCGGGGCAGCTCTAGTTTCCCCGCGGTTCGGTCCCTCGCCAACATCTCCAGCCAAGCCAACTGTCTGCGATGCCGGCAGAGCATTCTTGACGAAACACGGATCAAGACTTATCCACTGACACGAATCAACTCATTTATCAATCACAATAGCCTCGCCGTCTGAAATTTTGTAGCTTGCTTGCTCAGTCAATTGTATCAACATCCATCATTGAGAACAATCATAGCCGTCCCCAGATCCTACCTACATCTCCATCCTTCACAATGGCCAGCCGCATCCTCCTCATCAACGGTCCCAACCTGAACCTCCTGGGCACCCGTGAACCCGCCGTCTACGGCTCAACGACCCTCGCCGACGTCGTCTCCATGGCCGAGAAGCAGGCCTCTGATCTGGGCATCAAGGTCGAGAACTTCCAGTCCAACCACGAGGGCGCCATCGTCGACCGTATCCACGAGGCCAGGGGCAACATCGACGCCATCGTCATCAACCCCGGCGCCTACACACACACGAGCGTCGCCATCCGCGATGCCCTCCTCGGCGTCGACATCCCCTTCGTCGAGTGCCACATCTCCAACGTCCACACGAGAGAAGCCTTCAGACACCACAGCTACTTGAGCGACAAGGCGACCGCCGTCATCTGCGGGTTGGGCGTCTATGGGTACACGGCGGCCATCGAGTTTGCAGCGAAGCACATGAAGATTAAGCAGAAGGCTTGAATAGGATTAATTGATCCCCTCCTGTCCCCAAAAAGTAAAAGAATAAAGCATGTAAATACTGTACAATTCGCTGTTGCAATCTTATGCAAATGTGTGTGTGTCATGACCATCATGTAAGGAACTCCAACTCTAAAGCGACGCCGTCACGGCCGTCGAAGGCTCTTCCACTCTCAGCTTCATATCCCTTACCAGCTTGCTCCAGGCCACGGCTCCTCTCTTGGCGAGCTCCTCGGGTACGTCGTGGTCCTCCTCCGACATCCTCCTGTTGAACAGCTCGAAGCTGACCCAACCCTCGAAACCCAGGCCCTGGAAGATGGCCGCGCAGATCTCGCGGACGGGGAGATACGCCCCCCTTGAATACTCGCCGTAAAACAGACGGCAGTTTCTTGACCAGGACATGCGGGACGGCTGCTCGGCGTTATAATAAGGGTGCGTCGGGCATAGCGGCTCGGCGAGGCGCTCGGCGTCGACGACCTGCACGTAGATGATCTTGGAGACGTCCACGGTCGTGAGGAGCCTCTGGATGGAGTCCTTGACCGCCTGCTCGGCGTCTTCTGTCCTGCCCGAGGCGGCGCAGGGGTCGGCGAAGATGCGGCCGGCAATGTTGAAGGTGTCGAGGCACATTCCGAAGTTGGGCCTGTCGACCCGCTGGATGACCTCCCAGCACGTCTCCCATACGTCGACTCTGGTGCCCCACGACAGGCTCTCATATGAGAAGCGGATGGGCGGGTTGGAGGCGGCACCGATGTCGGCAACCTCAGCGAGGTCCGCGATGTGAAGCTCGAGATCCTCAGAGACCTGTTCGGCGGGCAAGACGTTGCTGGGAATCTGGATGAGGTCGGTGCCTAGGACGTGGGCGAGCTGAATCCACACGCGCAGCTCCTCGACCCTGCGGGCGTGTTGTTCGCGGTCGACGAGGCCCTCAAAGTGCTGGAAAGGCTGGAGGCAGATGACCTCGATGTTGCGGACGTCGCACATCCTCTTGACAATCTTGGAGGCGGCGATCTGGTTCTCGAGCAGGGCGGCACCGCCGGGGAGCTGCTCGGCGACGTCCATGAGGTCCTCGTGCCAGAGCTCGATGCCTTGGTAGCCGTACTTTGCTGCCATGTCCATCTTGTGCTCGAAGGAGTGGCCAGCCCAGCATCGGCCGAGCGACATGGTGCTGATACCTAGACGTGAAGGCATGGTGGACGGAATATGTGATGTGTGGTATGAATGTGTGTATGTGAGGTGACGAAAGAAGTCAAAGGGTATCAAACGCAGAGTAGCACAGAAGCAAAGGTGAAGGAAATAATAGTAGGATGTTTTCGAGAGGATGATGAAAGAGGCTGGATTCTACGAGTACCTGAGTAGGTAGGCGGGCGAGATAAGAAGTAGTATGTGTGTGAGTGGGAGTTGACGGGGTGGGCAGGAGAGGGGAGTGGAGTGAAGTAGTCGAAGGGAAGCTCGCTCGTATGTGTTAGTCCTCGGCAGCAGGGGATCAGGGAAGATTATTTGCAGCTTGCAAATCGAATCATCGAGTAGCGCACGACAGCAGCAGCCCGTGTTGCAGAACAACAGGAAGACTGTCCAATGGTCTCATACGGGCCCCTTCATCCCCGGATTGCACCGGGCATCCGAGTGGACTTGGGGCAGGAAAGTCATTCACCCGCCACCAGTACAAGGTACTTTGCGAATGCAGCGCACCCCATCTTATCAGCCATCGCATGCTTGCAGAGCACGGCGATCTGGAAACTCTGGGGGTGACCGAAGGTAGCCGGTCCACTCTGGGGGCTGCTTTCCCATGTGCCAATGCACCCCGCGAGTGTGTGTGGTGTTGCAACTTGTAAGAGATGGGTGACGCCGCCCATCACCAAGACCGGTAGTTGGTGGTGTTGCGCTGCTTGGCAGCTGGTGACGACAGCTCGCCGAGTGCCGCCGGGCTGCCAGGCTAAACGCTTCCCCTGGGGGCCCGCCTCCACTTTTTCACTTCTTCACTTGTTCACTCACTTTCTTCACTGAGAATGAAGGATAAACATTCTTCAGCTTCGCCACGGAAGGGTGGGCGGCCACCGAGCGAGCGAATGACCGCTTTCTCACTCACTCAATCGCTCCCTTTCTTCGTTGCCTCTGGCGTCGTTTTCCCACGCTTCCGAGGCCCAGATTCTTCGGCACTTCTCACTGGCTCTCACTCCCTCCCTCACTCTCTCGCTCATTCGGGGTTTCTCCTCAGTAAGGTACCTAAGGTGGTTTCTGGAGAGTTCTTTGCCGGAGCGTGGAGTGAGTGGAGGAACCACGCACACACAACAAGTCCCTCGTTGAAACTGCGAGTTTCCGATCCATGAATCCTTAGCCCTGATGGAGTTTTGAACCGCAGTCCGATCAACCCCATCCAGAGCCCCGGACTTTTCCCCGTGTCCCGCAAGAACAATTAATTATTATTGGACCTCATCACCTGGCCGGCAGAGAAAAGAGACGCAACCCAAGAACAAAAAGTGGCCTCCAGATCGTCTTCTCCAAACCTGAAGTTCTCATAATAGCCACTCAAAGAATATCCGTTTCCAATTCCTTGCTTGAGACATATTTCACATACAATTATCGCCATTTCCCTCGTCTTATACGGCCTGCCACTCAGTCACCCAGTCACTCAGATTTTCATCATCACAACATAACCAGAGATACCCATACCCCTTGTCTTTTTTTCCTCTTTAGTTCTCATCCACAACACACACACAGCCAAAATGGCCAGCCCCGCCGTCACAGAAAAATTGGTGGACGACACCATCGCTACCAAGATTGAGCAGCTTGACCGCCACGGCTACCTCTTTGGCCAGAAGATCACACATTCCCTGTCACCACTCCTGCACAGCACCATCTACGAGGGAATCGGCCTGAAATGGGAGCAGATGCGCCTGGACTCGGCAGACCTGCCGCTGTTCCTCGAGCTCATCAAGCACCCCAAGTTCTACGGCAGCTCCGTCACCATGCCCAACAAGGTCGCCATCATCCCTCACCTCGACGAGCTGACGGATGAGTGCCGCGACGTCGGCGCCTGCAACACCCTCTTCATCCGCGAGCGCGACGGCAAGCGGATATACTGCGGCACCAACACCGATGTCATTGGCGTCCGCGAGTCCTTCGTCCAGAACGTCGCCGACCCGGATGCCGTCTACCACAACAAGCCCGCCCTGGTCATCGGCGGCGGCGGTGCTGCCCGCAGTGCCGTCTACGCCTTGCGCAAGTGGATGAAGGCCACCGACATCTACCTAGTCAACCGTGACAAGGCTGAGGTCGACGCCGTTATCGCCGAGTGCACCACGCGGGGCTATGGAGACAACCTGTACCACGTCTCCACCGTCGAGGAGGCGAGGGAGCTTGACGCCCCCGGCGCTATCGTCTCCTGCATCCCCGACTTCCCTCCCAAGACCCCCGAGGAGATTGTCGCCCGTGAGGTTATCGTTGAGTTCTTCAACAAGCCTACCAAGGGCGCCATCCTTGAGATGTGCTACAACCCCACCCCCTTTACTGAGATTGGTGCCCTGGCCGAAGACGCCGGCTGGCAGGTCATTCTCGGCACTGAGGCCATGATCTACCAAGGTCTCGAGCAGGTTAGTTGTTCCCCATCTCTCATCTCTAGTGAAGCTTACTGACTGCTGAACAGGACCGTTACTGGACCGGCAAGGAGGTTCAGGACCTTCCCGTACAAAAAGTCAAGGAAGTGATTGCCGCCAAGCTGGCGCAACACTCAAAACTGTAAAAAAATAATGAAAAATTGAAACGACTTGCATAGATACATTCATAGCGACTGTTTTAACAAGACGAATTATGAGATTCCATCCTTTGGCAATGACTCTATGTTTCCATGTTCATCTAAGTGTGATGGTCATCTACATGACTGAAGATCCTCGGGTTAGCCCAGTTGCCCATCTTGTCAGGCCCTTCTATCCAGTCACCCAGTCATGGTAAAATCTTGAGTCTCCTTTGGGGTATCCGCTCGTGTCTCAAATGCTCATCTCATTCCTGCTGCTTGTAGATTTTATTCCATACATGCATTCACACAGGTGACGTCCACTTGGTGATTGCAATTATGCATGTTGACCGAGGCTTCCCAAGTGAGGATCACAGACAAGCCTTCTCATTCCATGTCGGTCATTGGAGTCGATGGAACCTTGCATATGTGAAAACATATTCATATAGCTGGAACTGAAGAAACATCTCGACCTGCACACACGCATCAAAACTGATGCACTTCCTTACCAGAACGGTCCAGTAACATCACCTGGAATTACTTTTAACTCTGCTACCATGAGCCTCATGAGACGCAGTTCTTTCGCTTGCATCAACAGCTTAACATGATGAAGACTTCTCCGACCATGAGCCCACTTCAAGACATAGACAGACGAGATTGCGATGTGATAGCTGTCCAACTGCAACGTATGCGGCTCCAGAAGCACCGATATCCTCAAATATTGGGGCGAGCTAGACGCTTTTGGAGTGCCGTCTTTCCGTGTTCTCACTGCAACCCGCAGATCAACGGAACATTCATCAGACGCGAGCAGTCCAAGAGAATGCAAAGTTGTGCATCAGATCAAAAACGGACAATTGAGCCTCATTTAATGCCGTGATGCGACTTGTGCTGTGGTTGCGCGTGCGTTGCGGGCGTCTCATGCAAACTTCCCACAAACCAAACAACGGAAATAAGACTCATTTCCAGCTCATGCATTGCACTTTTTCAAACAATCCTGCATAATCTTGAATAACTCGGACTCTGTCCGTCGATTGTTTGGGCCGGTCCCAGATTTCGTTTGGCTGGTGGTTGAGCGGGTGAATGTTTCCCACGCGCCCGGAAAAAGACTCAAGCGCCGCCTCACCTCGACGAAAATCGCACGGGAATCATACGGGATCGCACGACAAACTGTGGAAACTCTCCATCTCGCAGACGGGACGAAACTCGATAGATCTGTTATATAACGGCAGCAGGCTGGCATTTTCACATTTGCGGCTCTTGGATGCTGTTTTGCTTGAGATGCGCCATCTGTACGTTTTGTTTGCTCTGTTTCGACGTCATCCTACATCCGGAGGATTCTTGCCACACCACCAAGATCATATCGACGGCGCCAGTGCTTGAGTCGGGTTATTTACCAATCAGGCTAGAGGTTCATCGACTTGGCGTCTTGGCTTGACCTCCTCGCTCTTGGCTGGAAGGACTCTCTGTATGATACGGACGGTTCGATTTGCGGTTGCTGGTCTGTTGAACTTTGTTCCAGGTATGTCCACATGACAAGATTGCACTCAGTGGACGTGGGAGATGCTGGGTAACTCCGCGTATCTTCTGGGATGCCATGTCTTGGGATGCCTGCGGAACAGCGGCGGATGGTCACTTGCACCATGCAATACGGGGATATCTCTGTGGACACTTCATGTGTGCTTGCGGCGGCTGAGCCGCTGACAGTTTGCTATTGACATGTACTCGCAGAGCATGTAACCCTGAGGCTACATCTCGTCTTCCTCCAACACGGGTATGGGAGGGAAAAGACATAACCACCACGTACCTTGCCCCTGGTTGCGTTGAGCCCACTTCATGCATAGTGCCTCCCCCGGCCTTTGCCTCGCCACCACGCGTCGATAATCCTCCTCTACTTCGGGTATCACCTCCGTTCCGTTTACGCCTGTCTTTTACGTTCCTCGATTACGCCCATCGTCTACGTCTTTATCGTTTACGCCGTTTCCGTTACGCTTTACTTCTCGACCTGCCGGCTCGTGCGCACAGGGTGCAATACGGTGCACATCACTCGGTTTTGATCGATTTGGGTCAGAGAGGATTGTGAATTCCTTGAGATACTCGAAATCTTGGGAATATCCGCCTGCTACCCATTTAAACGCCCTTAATTCCGTATTAGTAAACCGTTGTCCCGAACCGTTAAACGCTGGCCTTTCGCTCTACCTGGCTGACTTCGCCCTCGTCCGACTTCTCGCCAAGAACAACGTCATCCGAGTCGTTCTGTCTAAAGCTCTGGTCCTCCGCCAACTCATCCATAATGGTCTTGTTTGCGCGCCACACGGGCTTGACCTTGAACAGACGGTCCATAGTCTCCAGAGGGACAGCCTTGGTCTCGGGCACGAGGAAGAACACGAAGACGGCGGACATGATCATGAGAGAGGCGAAGAAGAAGTACACTCCGTAACCCCAGGCGTCGAACATCTGGGGCGTGAAGCGAGAAATGATGAAGTTCCAGAACCAGTTGTTGGCGGCAGCGCTAGCCTGGCCAAGAGATCTACAGGTATGGTTAGCTCACGTGTTCGTTTACTGACTCGTTTCTCTCCACACGTACCTGGTGTTCTGGTCGAACATCTCGGAGTTGATGACCCAGGGGGTGCCGTTCCACGAAGGAGTGTAGAACACCGTCCACAGGTAGAAGAAGACCATGGCAGAGATGCCTCCGCCGGAAAGACCGCCGGTGCCACTGGCAGGGTTGAGAGCGAGGTAACCACCAATGTACCACATGCAGAGCGATCCACCGATGGCACCAATCATGAGCAGGTTACGGCGACCAAGCTGGTCAATGAGCCAAAGAATCCACACGAAAGTCACAATAGTCTTGACGACGCCAAAGATACCGGTGGTGAGGAAACTGGTGTTGGTGCCGGTGATACCGATGCTCTTGAAAACGGTAGGGCTGTAGTAGTTGATGGCGTTGATGCCGGAACCGTTTTGCCAGAGGAAAAGCTTCTCGGGGTTAGCAACGAGTGTTGGTAATCTGAAAGGAGTGCGCTCACCATGCCACCAAGGAAGAAGCGCCACTGGACCTTGCTCTGCTTGAGAGCGGCAAAGGGCTTCCAGAATCCGGCGCCAACTTCGGTCCTGTATCTCTCGAGGTCGGCATCGATGTAGTTGACCTCCTCGATGATGTACTTGTCGCTGGCATCCAGGTTTCTGTGAAATTTCGATGGTTAGCTCACATCCAAACCATCACCAAGAAATGATATTTGCTCAAAACTCACCTCATCCAGCAAAGATGCTTCATTGCCTCCTCTCTCCTGTACTTGGAGAACAACCAACGAGGAGATTCAGGAAGCCAGAAGGCTCCGACAAGCAGCAGACCAGCAGGAATCAGCTGAACGGCAAAGGGAATGAGCCATTGGGAGTGGCTAGGGGCCATGGTAGAGTCGACACCGTAGTTGATCCAGAAACCAACAAGGCCACCAATTTGCCAGCCCAACTCGTAGATGCCGACGAGGCGACCGCGAACGGCAGGCGGGGAAAGCTCGGAAATGTAGATGGGGGTCATGTTGGAGCAGCCGCCCACACCGATACCAGCGAGGACTCTGCCGGCGAGGATGAGACTGAGGCCGCGCTCCCTGTTGGCGCCGAGCATCATACCGGCACCGAGCATGAAGACGAGACTGAAAGCGATCAAACTCTTCTTGCGGCCGAGGAAGTAACTGCTGACGTAGGCGAACAAGGAGCCGAAGAAGGCACCGGCCTGATAGACAGACACGATGTTGGACTTCAACAGAGCCAATCCGCTCTTGCTGTAGGACGCGAACTGGAACTCCTCGGTGAAGGACTGCAGGGCGAGAGTGGTTCCGATGAAGGCAGAGTCGTAGCCAATGGTGCAACTGGCGAAGGACGCGATGATGGCGCACATGTAGACGCGCCAGTTGTAGACGGCCTTGGGCGTCGGCCGATCCTCAACGAGGGTGAGAAGAGCCATGGTGACTGATGGTTGTGCGTGCTGCTGCTTTACTCTGTCTTCAGATGATGTTGTCTGGTTGCTTGGGCCTTGAGACAGTCTGAACTCCAAAGCACGGTTGGGGTAGAGAAGCCTTAAGGGGATGAGGAGGCCAGAACCAGATGGTGGTCAAGGGTTGCCTTTGTTATATGTATGGTTCGTTCCTCTGCGTTGGTAAAGAGTGACAGGTGTGTGGCGTGTCGGTTCGTCTGGGGAAAAAGTCTGGGGCTGCTTCGATGCGGAGTTTGTTCATCCCACGGAACGCACAGCAAACACGGGGAGGCCAATGGGATCCGGGGTAATAGACTCTGACGACGCCTTCGCGTATGAGATTCCAGATGGTTGACTCTGGGGTGAACGCTTCTCCCTGGGCTAAGGAGTCACGCTTCCTGTTTTTGCGTGTGGCTCCGAACCGGAGCAGAATCTGCACCTGGGCGACTGACTCGTCTCCACGGCGCGTGGAGAACGGCAAAGGATTTGTTCTCCGCACTGATCCACGGCACTAATCTCTGTTTCCGTGCTAGATCCAACTTCGGGGCCCCCAAAATGCTGGAGAACCCCTGCCCAGACCGGGGCTAAGGGTTGAATGTTTATCCTGTAAGCGGCGACGCATTGCCATTCAACTGTCTCACATTGCACGTGGAACTTGGGGACCTCCCAACTTGTTGATTTCCAGCCGTCCGGATTGTCAGCAATGCGGGCAAAGGGGTAGCGACCCCAGACTGCTGCTACCTGCCAGACGTGCCTTGCCCATGGGGTCACGGAGTCAACAAGACAGGGGTTGTTGGCCGCTGGTGCGAGCTGAGGGGAGTTGAGTATATCCGGCCAACGCGTACAAACCAAGATGGCTGCGCCGCTCTCAACATTGGCAAAAGACCGGCGAGAATTCCGGACTCCATCACTCGATTGCTAACTCGTTAGCAATGTTCTGGCCAAGCCTCTTTGACGAGGCCATCGTGGAGTCCACTTTAGTCGGATCGAAAGGGGCTCTCCTGATACGGTGGTTGTAAGCGCACAAAGCGGCGAACAACATCACGCTGAAAGTTTGGTCATGTACGAGAGGAATTTTTATTCTCCTGTCTTCTTCCATGAATGTCTTTCTGTCTGAACCGTTCTGTCGGGACGTGGCAGTCGCTAGAGTAGTACTGACCACTGGGCCGGTGTCATCAGAATTGTCCCTGCTTGGTAGCGCACATTACACTACTGTGCACAATCTATGACACGTGCTTCATCAGCAAGTCCAAATCTCGATAGATTGACTGCCGAGACACCAGACTCTTAAGCTCCTGGTGATTGTACTTCCGCTCATCCTGCGCATATTGCTCTTCCGCGGGCTTGGTTCGCAAACAGACCCCGAAGACACTAACATTGCAGCGGCCGCAGCTGGACCAGAAAGATGCCAGAACAGAGATAAGCCTGCTGCAGATTCTCCAGAAAACAGTACGAAAAGGGCTAGCAAGTCCGTTCTTCTCAAATCACTACCCTTGGACAGGGTGAAAACATGTCAATCGCCAGGGGCTTTTCACACCGATGGACGTGCATGACAGGGGACAATCAAACAAAAGCACAGGTTACGGCGAGGATAGTTCCAGATGTGTGTGATAAGTATTTGGTTCGTTTTCTACTAAAAAGTCATAATACATTACTCTTCTCACATCCCCCCAAATTCTCCCCGCAGCATGTCTGTCAAGTCTGAGCCTGGGGCGAAGCCGAGATTGGCCATGAACTGCGGGTCGGCCTCCATGCTATCTGTGCAGTCTATAGAAGCCAACTCGTCCATAATGGCATCGTAATCCACGCCGTGGGGTCCTTGTCCCATCAGGTATGGTGTTTGAGCCGAAGGCAGATGCCCCATAAATCCTGGGGGAAATGCATCCAGCTGACTTCCTGGGGTAAATGGCATCGTTCGCGCCGTCGAAGGACTAGCTGACGAAGCAGTTGGTAGAAACCCGTTGCCGTTTTGGTGGTATGAATCCGTATTCATTGGGAATTGAGGATAGTGTGGATTTTGTCGGGCGGCGGGCTGTGGGAAATGAGGAGCCGACTGTTCGGCCTGGATAGGTGTTTTGCCGCCAGGCTCAGCGTCTAACACGGATGAATCTGCGTTGGTCGTCCGGTCTTGCCAAACAGATATCAAATCTCCCATCAGAGTATTCCATCTGGCTTTGTCATCGTCTCGCAGAGCTTTCACGCAACTCTTGGTATTAGCGATGCTCATGTAAGTGACAAGAAGCGGCGACACGCCGGCTGCGCCAAACTGGGCAATGGAATTTTCCAAAACCTCCATCAGACTCCAAATCAGCGAGACCCGGGCGTCGGGCATCAATGTCAGCGTGGCACCGAGGAAAGTAGCCTGTATCAAAAAGGCGGACGGCAGTTTGGGTATCGTTGACGCTCCAAAAACAACAGAGTTGCAAAATGAGAACCGGGGGTCAAGCACTTGCACCAGGTTCGCAGCGCCTATCTGCGGTGCTCCAGTTCCTGACTCAACGCTCTGATTCAGGGTCCGGAAGAACTGATAAAGCTGGTTGAAAGAACTCAGCGACTGGGCAGCGTGCACAGCGCCGTCAACCTCCTCGGATCCGAATCCAGTCCGTGGCACCCAAGGAGCCCATTCTTCCGGCCCGTTTTCATCCGTTGGCTTGTCTTTCATGTCGCTCGTCCTCATGTGTGGTGTTTGGCCGAGTCCCAGGGATACTATGGTGTCAAGCATGAGACATGCCATCATTACTCGATCCAGCGCAGTTGAGTTTGCTTCGGGTGTCAAAGGTGCCGCCTGACCAGATATAGAGTTGCGGCCCCTATTCCTCGACCTGCCATCCGTGAGTGCCATAGCACCTCGAACGGCGAGACCAATAAGCAATGAGGCGGCGCCTGCATTGTCTTGACCCAACTTTACCAGAGACAACACCAGTAGAGCTTTGACGTGACCTAGTCCCATGTCTGTTTCCACGGGTATCAAGCCTCGTGCAGCTGCGAATATAAGGCTTGGACGGTCTGAAGGCTCAGCTCGCCCGGAAGTATTGGATGATGTCGCATCCTGGAAGGCCCCAACAGCAAGAGCGCACCATAGTTCGGCGTGGGCCGCGCTGGCGCCGGAGTCTTCTGGGTCGATATCAAAACCATCGGGTGGATAAGAGGCTGCAACATTATCGAGGACTTCTTTGGAGTTTAGTATTGGAAGCCAACTGTGGGTATAAGAATAGTAAACTTCTAGCAGCCTCGGAAAGTTTCTCGGGAGTTTAAATCTTCGCCGAGATATAGAGCCGTGTCGGTGTCTTGGACCCGGTTCGCCCGGAGTCGCGTCCGATGCACGTTCGGGGCCGTTTGTTTTAGGAGATACAGCGGCACCATCTTGGGGTGTTGCGTCTTTCTGTTTATTGCGGCCATCTGCGTCCGCATCCGATTCGTCTCCCGAGGTGTCTTGGCGCGGGCTTACACCGTCCTTGCCGGAAAGAAGTCGGTCGATGTCTTTATGAACTCGACACCTCCTCCATCTCTTGTGAAGACGGTTACCGGCTTCGTTGTCTTTGTCTAATAGCAGAGCTTGCCCGCCGTCGCCTTCGCGGGCGAGCAACTCTGAGAGCTTCTCTTCAGTGCCAGGGACCTGATCGAACAGCCAGACAAGGGCGAGCTCTAATGTTCGAATAAGACCGGTCTGTACGCCGCGCTTCTTCGGAGCGACGTTGTACGTGCATTGCCTCGATAGCGTCACGCAGGAGAAGCACTGTGGTTGAACGCCGTCACACTTCTCTCGAGCACTGCAAGTCAGTTAGCATCGAAGCCAGCGCAAACCAAAGACCAAATCAGATACAACTAGGGACTGGCGTTGAAGAAAAACAAAGCTAGACCATCCCCAGCAACGTCGGAACACCCTGGAAATGAAGCTGTTGGCGACGCAAGGATTGACTTGGGCCAATGATGAGGCTCTTCGAGCCTGGATCACCAAACATCCTCAAGCATGCGAGGACGGCTCCCTTGCAGGAAGCTTCCGATGTTGAAGGCGAACAGATGATGGAAATCAGACGGAAAGAAGAAGAAACTGAAAACAAGGACGGATGCGAGGTTGCTTGCCTTCTACATTGGTCGCACGCTCGAGAAACTCGCTGGCGCTTCGGGGCCGACGTCGAGGTAGCATTGGTCTCGGGATCGTGAACCTTTCTCTTGGAGGGCATCCTGCAATTGATGCCTCGGGCGGCAGAGCAGCTCCTGTGGCTCACGCCGTTGTGGACAGCATGAGGGCGTGTGCAACGAGAGCGAGAGCGTCGGCGAGAGCTGCGAGGAAGGGTAAGGGCGCGCTGCGGATGATGGTTGAAGCGAGAGTTGTGGCGGATGGATCGCGACGGGATGTTGCAGGGGGAGTGACGATGGGTAGCAGCGGCAAGCAACAGAGCAGCAGCAGCAGCACAGCAATAGCGACAGCAACAGCAGCAGCAGCAGCAGCAAGCAGTCAACAGGCAGAGGAGCGACAGCGGCGATGATTGACGTCTTTGCTTCTCCAAGATTTCCCGCGCAACTCGCTGGAGGTGGGGAAATCCTGGGGTAACCTCACGTCGGACAGTCGCGGCGCCGCCTCAAAGGTTGTTTGCTCGATCTGATCTTTGGCTGGCGAGGACAAAGGTCAGCTGGAATCCCAGTGGCATTAATTGGCCGCAGAAGGCCGTGTACGGATGACTCGGTTTGCGGGGTGTTAGTGCGCTACTTTTGGTGTTGCGAACATGCACAGACAGCTCTCCAGACTCTTCACACAGACAGACCCTTGTCGATGGAGGCGTCTCTGGAGCCTCAACCGCATACGGCTGGGGTTCGTCTGCCATGAACAAGGTTGTGTTGCCTGCATCGTGGGCTCTCAGTGGTCTAGACACTTCAACGTTGAACCGAGCAACAGCTTGGACTTCCCTGAGTTGAGTTGTCAAACCAAGGGGCGGAACAGCGACGGCGGATTCGGAACACGAGACAGGCTCGGTGGAGAATGTATCTTGCTAACAGAAAAGCCAGGGGTAAGTGTTTATCAGAGTACCGACGCCAAGTTGCAGCTAAGGGAGAGGGGCATCAGCGCAGCACCGACCGTCGGAAATGGGGTGCGGATTCCATGTGTCCTCCCACCTGACAATTCTGTGCCCGCCTTAGTAGGCATTGGACGCGACTCGACGGGACCGACTTGACTGACTCCTCCTGACTGAGAGACGGACAGACACAGAGAGAGCTTGACCTTGTTAGACCACCCGGTTAGGCGGCGCTGGACGAAACCTGTTGGCCCAGACAGACTCAATCACCTGCGCGCCCTCTCTCTCAACTTGACACTGCCTTTCCTTGCCTTATGCGCTTGCATCCTGGGCTCTCTCACCAACCCAGCTTGCGACTGCTGCCACGGCCAGGTCGAGGTCGAGGCTGAGGAGCTATGGCGACAGCAGGCGTGAAGCGGTCCTTCGTGGCCACGGCCATTGACGACGAGGATGCCGAACACCACCACCAACTGGAGAATCCCTCAAAGTTCATTCGCGTCGACACTCGCAATGGCTACAGTACAACACCGAGAGAGCCTCAGAGCCCGAGGACGAACAGCAGCAGGTACTCCATGGCTGCGTGCTCCAGACCCGAGACGCCAATAACGAGGCCTGCGACGCCAGTCACACACCTGCCGAACGAGATACCCCCATTCCCTGCCGACGCCTCCATTGTCCTTGCTGGCATTCGAGGCGCCGGCAAGTCGACACTCGCCATCATCGCCTCGACGGCCATGGCGCGGAGGGCCCTCGACTGCGAGAAGGCCTTCCAACAGGTCACCGGCCTGACCAGCTTCGCATATAAACGGGCCCATGGCCCCGCAGAATGTCACCGTCGACAGACGGACGTTCTCCGCGACCTCCTCGACCAGAACTCAAAAGGCTGCTTGATTGTCTGCAGCTGGATGGAGCGCTCTGTGCAGACTCTGCTACGAGACTTCTGCCGTACACACCCTGTCGTCCACATCGTTCGCGATGTCAAGGCCATTCAAGAGCACCTCAAGATCGAAGACGAAGACAAGGCAAGAAATCTTCTTGCTGCGAGCAGTACCATTTTCCGGACTTGCAGCAATCTCGAGTTCTTCAATGTCTCTGAGACGGCAGATCCTGCGGCCGAGACTGATGCGGCGAGGATAGAAGCTCACGCTGGCGGTCAGAAGCCACCCGCACCGTATCTTACCCTGAAGCGGGCGGAGAGGCACTTCCTCAAATTCCTCAGCTTGATCATGCCCAAAGGATCTATCCCCTTCATCGAATCTGCCTTCCCCTTGGCGTCTATTCCGACTGAAGACCGTCGGTTCACCTATGCTATTTCAGTCTCATTGTCGAGCCTTCTCAACAACGAGATCACCGTCGAGGAGCTGGAAACAGGTGCTGACGCCATCGAGATCGTCGTCGATGGCCTCGCGGGTGCAACGGCGTTGGATTCTGAACGAGCTGCAGATATTGCAAGGATCATTGGGTCGATCAGAAGGAGCACTGTCATTCCGCTCATCTACCATGTCGTTCTCCCGGACACAACAGAATCGGTGTACATGGACTACATCTTACATGGTCTCCGACTTACACCTGAATACCTCACCGTCGACTTACGCTTGAACGATTACCAATTACTACACATCATCTCAATGAAGAGGCGGTCAAAGATCATTGGTCACCTAACTCCTGCCGTCGACTCTCCCTCATGGGCAGATCCGTTCTGGATGTCACATTACCACAGAGCCCGCCGAATAGGCTGCGATCTTGTCCGACTTATCAAGCCCGTCACCTCGATAAAGGACAACTTTGATGTGAACCATCTCAAGGCTCTGGTCGACGCCACGACTGGCCACAAGATCCCTCTCATTGCCTACAACTCCGGCCCTCGTGGCAGGCATTCGGCTGCCATGAACCATGTCCTAACGAGCGTCGTGCCAGAAGCAATGGCGTCAAAGTACAGCCCCGATCAGCCTTGTTTGACAGCTGTACAGGCAACGCAAGCGCTGTACAACTCATTCCTATTCGATCCCATGAAGATTTACGTTTTCGGTGCCCATGTCTCTTACAGTTTGTCGCCAGCTATGCACAATGCCGCCCTCAAGGCATGTGGCATCCCGCATGTCTACCGCCCCTTCTCCACACCATCACTGAATGGCCTCAAAGACCTCATCGAAGATCCCTACTTCGCTGGCGCCAGTGTGGGCTTGCCGTTCAAAGTAGAAATCATCACTCTCACCCATTCGCTGAGTCGACACGCCCAGGCCATCGGCGCAGTAAACACTCTCGTGCCTGTTCGTCGACTGAACCCCGACGGCACCATTCCAGAAGATGAGAAACTCTTCAACTGCAGAAATCGAGCCGGGCCGGTACGCGCACTATACGGAGAGAACACAGATTGGATCGGTATCCGGGCTTGCCTGAGGAGGGGACTTTCGCCCGCCAATGCGGTGCGTCCGACAAGTTGCGGTCTCATTATCGGCGCAGGTGGTATGGCTCGGGCTGCAACTTACAGCATGTTGCAACTTGGCGTGAAAAACATCGTGGTGTACAACCGCACGGTCTCGAACGCGGAAAAGATGGTCAATCACTTCACGAGACTACTAAAGAGACACGATCTACCGCTCCTGAGCGCAAACACGGACGCGGAAACCAGATTCCATATCATCAGGACTCTAGACGAGGCGTGGCCAGAAGACTTTCGGCCGCCGACCATGATCGTTTCCTGTATCCCGACGCACAGCATCGGCGACGTACCAGCTCCCAACTTCGTGGCGCCACAAGCCTGGCTCAGCAGTCCGACCGGTGGCTGTCTCGTTGAGCTGGGATACAAGACGCTTGACACCCCAATACTCAACCAAGCGCGCCAGGTCTCTCACCGAGGTTGGGTCACTATGGACGGTCTGGACCTACTTCCGGAGCAGGGCTTCGCCCAGTTCGAGCTCTTTACGGGAAGACGAGCACCGCGCAGACTTATGCGTGGAGAGGTCTTCCGATCTTATGAGCCTGACGGACAAGACCGTTCGGCCCTTGCACAACTTGGGCCACGTCTCAACAACATTGTCGAGCAAGAGCCATGATCACTTAATGGGTGTGATGAGATAGGAATGTCACGACGCGGGATAGGCTTTGCATTTAATGTCCGCCCAGATACCACTACGTACACGAGTAATAAAACAGTAAAATGTTCATGATCATAATAGGTTACCCCAGGCAAGTCAAGCAAGAGCCGTGCCCTACTAACGCCCTGATCGCCTAAAGTCAACAAACAGCCGGGTAACACACCAGTGCTTCTTTTAGTATCTCGAATATGTCCTCCCTGTTTCAGTACCCTGACTTGACATGTATGCGGCAAAGTCCGTGTTGACGTATGGAGACGCCGGCACCTCATTGACATGACCTTCAGCTTCTTTCGAGTCGTCAAAGACCGGCCGCCTTTGTCGAAGAGCCTCTTTTCCAACCCAGCTGAGGTAAACCGTTTCGTGGACTTGGATTAGATCGGCCCCTGTATGGCCAGCTTCGGAGCTCCGGCTGCTGCCATCAGCTGCCTCAAACTCCGGCTTCTTCTCTACCACAAAGACACGATGGTCTTTCTTCTCAATGTAACGAGCCACCAAGATGAAGCCGATGAACCAGGCAACGCCAAGACTGATGATTATCCACCCAACCGTGGGCACAAGCCACCATGGCGTCACGGTCAGGTCTGAATACTGTGACGGCGGTACCCAGTTGGTGATCACAGGATAGAGACCTCCACACATGTATACAATGGCACAGAAGACTGATAAGAAGGGACGGAACTTCTTGCCAGTCATCTCAGCCCAAGTTGTCGGGGACTTGGATGGGTCATCGTCAGTGGCATCATCGTCAGTAGCTGTCGTAGGAGGGCCGCGGAAGCGTAGGATGAGAATGCCGAGACCCAGGAATGTTCCGATGAATGCGTTGACCACATATGCACTCAGAGACGTGAGTGCTGTGTATGCTACTACAGGTGGCCTGCCGTAGGTGGCGAATATGAGGATGACGCAGCTGACGAGGTGAAGAACCAAAGCACCAACTGGTGTCTTTTCAGAATGATGCTCCGGCGACATCCAACGCAGTTTAAGGAGTGATTTCAACCATCCTTTCCTTTGGAACCAAAACAAGAGTCTCCCAAGGCTCATGTCCTTGTTTTGCGCGAAGAACTTCGGGAAAGGAAGGATTCCCTGTATGGACAGTCAGTGCCTTGTCCAGGTTTCGGTGACAAAAAGGGGATGGAGCAGAGCGACCAAAAACAACCAAGGGGCAGAAAAGACTCCATGGGGAGAACATGAACTATTTAGATAATTGTGTGGAGAAAATCTTCTCACCTCTTTCGCAATCTCTTGCTTCACTCTAGCTGCCGTATAGGTCTGGTACGATGTCAGTGCCCACAGTGGTGGTTTTCAGCTCTGTAGCCATGACATACCATGACGATGATATTGCCCATGGAAGAGATTGCCAGGAAAGCATTGAAGATCCGCGACCCAATGTCGCTGTCTGGGTTCAACTGGCCGAAGGTAAGCCTGAAGAACTCTTGGGCAACATTGGCCTCATTCTTCTGAACATTGGCAGGCACAACAACCATCTGATTTTCTGTAAGTCACTGCTAGCAGCTGCATTTTTTGGAGGCACTTACATAGCAGATGTTGACAGCCAGGTATAAAACAGCGACGAGTCCTACACCACTCGCCATCCCGATAGGAAACTTCTTTCGAGGACGGCTGATCTCTCCTAGGACATAGTTTGGCTGTTCGAATCCCGAAAATGTGAAAATGATGGCAAGAAACGCCTGAGCGTATCCGTTCGCGTCTTTAGTTGCGCCCGCGAACGAAGTCTTTGGCGAAGTATTTTGCTCGATTACGTTTTGTGTTTTGGGAAGCCCGCCCGCACCCACCACGATGGCCGCGACGATGATCAGTAGCATGATCATGATCTTGATTACCGCCAGGAAGTTGTTCAGCATGATTCCGAATCTTCTGCTTGTGGCATGGATGAAGCAGGCGAAGACGGCAACGGCGAGAGCGATGCCCCTGACAGGGCCGTTCTCAGGATCCGAGTGACCAGCGGCCTCAAGGACTCGAAAGGCGAAGTGAAGACTGTTGCCGGCCATGTTTCCGAGTACGATGAACGTGATTCCAAAGATGCAAGTGGACAGTAGGATGGTGTTTTTGCGATAGGCGGGCTTCGAAAAGACATACTGCAGGTACACCATGTCTCCGCCTACGGAGATCGGTCAGCATCGATGCTAGGCCTGAAGCTGCAATTATTCTTACCACTTCGAGGGATGGACTGCTCAACTCCTTGAACTCTATAACGAGGGACGTTGAGGCCATACTCGATGTAGACGTGGGTACCGCAAAGGCAGTAGACTACACCAGCTAGCCAGAACAATAAGGTCGCGCCGACACTTCCAGTACCTTTCATGACTCTTTTCGGAGACATGAATATTCCCGTGCCTGTATCACGGCATTAACAGATGTCCCCTAAACGACAGAGACAGCTTGACGCACCTATCATGCGGTTGATGACCAGACAGCATACATCAAGGTATCCAAGGCGAAATCCTTCCTTGGGTGCGTGGGTGACGATGCCTTGGCCATCCCCGCCAGTGATACCCGTTATTACCCCAGCAACATCATCTTCGCTCGAGTTGTCGTCGATGTGACGAGGCTCCTGGAAGATGCCCTCTGAACTTTGGAAGTCGTTCATCTTCAGGAGTCTGGCAAGCCAACGAGGCAACTCAAAGATATCGGAGACTCGCAGTGGCTCCAAAATGGGGGAGTCTCGAGGTCTGCGCCATAATGGTACATGGCAAAGCAGGCTACAAGGGGTGGCTCCGATGTTAAGTATGGCCTATCTCTATCTACGAAAACCTGTGTGACGAGCTGGCATGCAGGTCAGGCGTGACCAGGGACCAGCTCGATGGCTGGGTCGCGCACCAAGAGCAAGCTGAATGGCACTGAAGGCAGGGCAGACTCGACCAAGGATGTGGCAGCCGCATGCATGCATGCCCAGGAAAGCCGCTACATCAGGAAGGGCGTTCAAAGAGTCACTCAGTCCCCGGCAGCCTCGTCTTGAAATCTGCCTCGCGGAGTGAATATTGCCCGATTATGCTGCATGGGAAAAGGGTAGTCTAGGTGCGCTTGGTGCGGGAACATGTTTGCGCGCTTTCTGGGATTCAAACCGCGCTACCGAGGCTCTAGTTTCGGTAAGCAGATGCAGAGCTGAGCTCGATCTGTTGATGGTCTGGTCTCAGTGAACAAGAAGTTGATAGGCCTGCCGAAGCGAGCGCGAATAGGAAGAAGCCCCGGTAGACTGGTGGTGACACCCCGTCCGTATCCTACCCCAGGTTGGAGCGTGAGAGCGGAATTGAGGGGAAAGCTCTGGCAGCTCACTGCCACCGCCACCAGCTCTTTCGTGACCAAGTTGAGTGCAGATCGGCGAACCCTTGGCAATATGCAGATATAACCTTGTATGCGCTGCTGCTAAGAAGACATATGTATCAACACAGCTTACGAAGCGCGTGTCCCCGCTCTGTGTTCTGTTCATTGCCATCATGTTGCCGTCTACAATTCGTTCGGTTTACGTTATTGTTCATCTGTTTCATCCTCTACCCATAATCACTTATGCGGAAGTTGTCATTCGTGAGCATTTGCATAGAAGAAGACTTAGCCCGTGGGAGGCAAGTTTGCAACCCTTGTACATATTGAGTTAAAGCAAATAGCCCTGTATCGCGTCAATTCGTCCTGAATATTAGGTATGACACAAGCTCATCCTGTCTCTGTACCTTATCTCAAGCTAGCAATCTTACGCCGCACACTCGCATACCACGGGAAAGGAGGGCG
This sequence comes from Colletotrichum sp. SAR11_240, assembly GCA_025328625.1. Taxonomy (NCBI): domain Eukaryota; kingdom Fungi; phylum Ascomycota; class Sordariomycetes; order Glomerellales; family Glomerellaceae; genus Colletotrichum; species Colletotrichum sp. SAR11_240. The sequence goes on along the minus strand of JAKMXA010000142.1, from coordinate 5,570 downwards.
ACAAGCTATCAACGCAGGTCAGATTGGATTGGATGCCTTCGCAAGGGTGTCTCGGGTAACTGAGACCGCGTGACAATCTACCAGCTACCCTTCACTGATTGAGCGCTAAAAGAACGCTTGTCTTCATCCCTGGCTGCCTTATGAGCAGGCGTCCAGAGCTGCGCTGGCAACATGGTTGGCTCAAGCTGGACTTTGAGCGCATTTACAGCTTCAGCCAACTCAACATTTTCTCGGGCGAAACTCATGAAGTCCCCAGAGCCACCCTCTTCACAAAGGCAGAGAACCTCGGCTTGCCAAGCCAGGAAGACAACCTATGAACCTGGCGCTCAGCACCGGGGACCGCTCAGAAATGGTGCCCCTCTGCCGCTTGACCTCCCACCAAGTTTGCAACCTAGCAAGCCAAGCCGGGCGTGATAGGTCGCTGAAGGAGACGCAGCCAGCCAGCATGAGATGTCTCGTTCCCCTGCTGCTGCCTGCATTGCTTCCCACACCATTCCGTCTCTCGGTATCAAATTCGAACTGTCCAGCCCGCCGGACGCACTCGAGTTCCGTCCAAGTGGGCAAGCAAACAAGATGACCCAATCCCTCAGCCTCACTCTCATCTCGTTCCTTTCCCCCCTCCCATCTCATTCGGTGACCCAGCCAGAGTTCTTACCCCCTCGTCCAGTTCCGAGAACCAAGTCCTGGTCGCAAACTGCCAACATTGTGTGTCCCTCGTGGCGGCCACACCCACCGTTTTGTCGCATAGTCCCAGCGAACCGGTGGCGCCCCTCGAGGTCTGGTCGTGTGCTCCCGCCCCGGGGCCAGGCTGTTATTCAAAATCCCACGTTGTCTCCCGATCTGCTTTGCGACCGTTGACGCGGAGTCCACTTTTGAGGTTTCTATTTGTCGTCGCTTTCAACTTTGCTCACGCCCTGTTGACAACATCGCACGTCAAATGCCAATATCAATAAGGCGTGTTAAACAGACGGGTTTCATCATCTCTTTCCTGACTCTCACCCAATGGCAGGGCCTCTTCAGATCGGGGACATTGTTAATCTGAGTAAAGTTTGTTGGGACGTCTACAGATTTGGATGGGACAACGACTACAACGCAAGTATGTTCCTCGATCCATTTTCCGTCGATTCTCTTTCGCGCATTTCCTGCTCTTGTCCGTGTCTGTATGTTCGCCATTCGTTAGGATTGTTTCGGGTACATCAACCTCAGAATAAGCCTACTAATGGCTGCTCGGCCTGTGCTTCATTTGATTGAGAGCGCCATCTCAGCCCTCCGCCCGGCAAGCGTGGCCGTAGGGCTGACTTGAGGCTCTAAGAATTCCAAAACTGCAGACGGCGACACAAGCTAACGGCATCTCAGCCAAGCAATATGAGGAGTTCGGACGCGACGTCAGGGGATTGGCTGAGAGCCTCGATATTCTCACCCGAGTGGTGAGCCAGGCAGAGCAGTCTCTCCGCAGAGATGTGTCGTACAAGTCACTGCGATGGGACCCATCGTCCCTGGGGGAAATTATCGGAGACTACCAGGGAACCCTCAGAGAATGCATCGAGTTGATCGACAACAATAATCGTTATCGCCTGAATAGTGGTCCTCTCCGAAATATCGAGTGGAATGTGTTGGTTGCGCCAGCCGCGGACCGCCTACGGGCAAGAATCGCCCTGCATAACTCCAAGGTTCTTCACGTCCTGAAGCCGTTCGAAATGTGAGCTTCGCTTGCTCCCCCCTGGCAGTTAAAGACGCTAATGAGTCCAGCGATCTGCTGTGTCGTGTACGAGAAGACATACACAGGGTTCATCATGATCTTGTTAATCGCATCTCAGCTGTTCATGGGGATTTGCACCGCCTGATTGGGGTCCTAGTCCCGGACCTGCAGTTGGCTCTAGACCAGCAAGCCCAACAACAGGAGCAAAGTCTTGACATCCCACTATTAGTTCAAGATGGGCTGTTCAAGGCTTGGGAAAGTCGGTCCCCAGACGAGCCGGCCCCCGGTCTGAAAGAGATCACGGACGCCTTCGTCGTTCATTTCGATCGTTCTACCGTTAACTTCACACCTTCTGGTATTCTGGTTGAGAACAAGATCCCACGCCTGGAACAGTACCTGAGCCTTTTGAAGTGCGTATGGTTGAAGGAGAGGATTGACGAGTCGCCTGAGCTCAAACAATCTGTCCCTGGGGTGTCGCATTGGCCATCATATGTCCAGGAACTCGAGGACGTGAGTTGAGAAATCCCAAGACTGCTGGTAGGAGGTACTGACAGACGCAGTGCCTTTCAACGCAATGCGGCCGATTTAAACAAGATTTGGTCAAGCCAAGCCTTGCGGGACTGACGTCTGACATGCTCGATATCTGGCCTGAGAAAGAACTGCCTCAGCTTGTCGATGTGGTGACGAAGGATGCCCTGATGGAACAAGTCCTTGACATGTAAGGCCTGAACCATACGTGGCACTCACTCTGGAATGTAACTAACTTGATGAAAAGTCCACTCCAAGGTTCCGGCGCCAATGTCCAGAGACGACTTCAGCTTCTTCGCAGAATGGGCGCAGACGGGAGACGATTCAGGATCAATATCACTGGCGTAGAGCAGGGAGCCGTAAGGAGCGCACGCCGTCAAGGTATGTGAGCCTGGCTGAGTAGACCAGGATAATCGCTTACAGTTGCAGCCGAGACGATTGATTTCGATATCACATCCGTCATCCTCAACCCGCTGTATGCAAACCCATCTAGTTCTGGCGTACTGGAGATGATTCTTCGCAAAGATGAACGGATCGCGAGGCTATCCTTCATGGGACGCAAAGATATCATCAAGTTTCAGCAGGCAGTTACGGGATTTAAGGCCTTTGACAACTACTGCCAGTACAATACCATGGTCAGCTTTGTCGTCTCCGGTAGAGATGAACCGCTAGTCGAAGACGCCTGTGTCCAGTTTTGGATTCCAAAGCAGCTTGATGGCCAGCTGGTAACCAACAATGAGGCAACAGTGAAGGAAAACGCGAGGTCAGGTTCGATGTCGTCTACTGCCCATGATGCGACATCGAGACAGAGTACCATGCGAAGCATGTTCAGCTCCTCGAATGCTTTTACAACGAGCCCTACGGAAACAGTTTCCATGTGGAATACGTCTGGGCTCGCAGCCCCATCTCTGTCGCGAAGCCCACCGAGACTTTCACCAGTCAATGGCATGAGCCCCTTTGGTGGTCGGCCACCTATATCTATACCACGCCGCCCAGTTGGAGGCGGATCCAACTCGAGAAGACCGGCTGCAAGCCCGACGGCACCGTCAGCAACATCGCCGTCGAGCCCGCCTTCCTCCAGCTTCTTCCCTAGATCATGGTCTTCCGCGATCGCACCGTCAGTTTCGACAGTGAATAGCCGGCAAGACCGAACTTTCAGCGTGTCAAGCAACGTTTCAACTACGACCTCGCCATCGAACAACAGCTCAGGCAATAGCGAGACGCATACCGTTACCGTAAGTATCGGCGGGCACACGACTGGAACCGTTCACAGGCGGCCACCGAAGCCGATGATCGTCCTCTTTACCCAAAATCGCAAGACCAAGAGGCTTGCGCTGGTGACGGTCGACATTGACGAGGATACTGAAGTCAATCCCGACCGATGTAACTGTCGGAGGTCGGGAAATGATGGGGCATCGTGCACGATAGCCGCTATGGAACAAAAGAGGGGCACACTGAACCTCGTAGCCCGACGATTCGAGAGCCGTGACGGTGATGTCGACTGGAATCTGGCCAAGCTGGCACTTGGCCGTCAGGGGGAGAGAGAATATGCTGGTGCGGTTTGGAAAGACGTTCGGCGCATCAGCATAATGTTTCCCACGCCGAAAGACCGAGGGTCTTTTGGAGGAACTCCTAATCTGTGTCAATGCGTGTCGAGGACGGAAGCTGAGCTGGCCAACTGTCTGAAAGACCGGCGGCATAAGGGACAGCTAGGTCTCGTTCGGGAATTTGGGCGGCAACAGCTGAACGAGTACCATCGAGAAAGGTTCGGATCGCAGCAGGACGTGGTTAGGGGGATGAGGGACGACATTCGGTAATTCGATAATGGCAACCGTGACTGCGGGTACTGGATGAGTCTAAGACATTGGCTGGATATACGGCTGTGCTTATGATTAAGTACAGACGCTAATGAAGGATTTCAGATGGAGTTGATCAAAGACTCGGCCTTGGATGGGTTCTTCAACGAAAAGATAGATTATGGTGCAAGCGTAGGAGGTGAGGAAACGGGTGGAAGGCTCTTCGTTCGCGACATGATCCAGGAATGGCGAATTCGATGTTTCGATGTTCCCTGCGATGTGCGGTCAGAGGACTGTAATGATACAAAAGCTACTTTAGAGAACCTGAGATGAAGCTCTCGACAGCAACGTGAACGTCTGTGACAGTGAGTGTGTTGTAAGCGGCGAACCTGTGGAATTCCCGCGGCATCGGAGATAAGAAGAAGATCATGGCCCGCCCACGCCGACAAACATCAATGACATCGTGCCGGTGAGTCCCTCGACGGCCAGATTGCTTTCTGTCGGAGACCGCCGACAGCAGACAGAGCATGAGTGACGGGAAATGGACGAAACCCAACACTCCCGTCCGCCCTGCCGCGCCGAACAACAACATCTCCGAGTCTCGGCAAGCATATGGACCAATGGGAAGGGGTCTTCGGCAGCGCCTCTATCTCCCAGGATCCCTTCTTGACTCGTTTGGGACGATTCCTTATCTCTGTGCAGCGTTGACGTGCATCTGCTGGGTGGCTCTAGACCCTGGATTGTCTTATCTCTTCGATCGGATCGGCTAATGGCTGCTGCTAAGGCTTGGGATTGCTTCCATCACCTGTCGCGATGGAAAACATCTGCCCACGGTCTTTCGGCGTTCGCGATGCGAGTCGCAAGTAGTATCAGATGAGCCAAAGCCAGAACGCCTTGCAGAGATGGGGTGAGCTTGAACGCCACCTTTGGAGGCATTCTCTTTCATGATCAGTGGTTGAGGGTCTTATCAGGAACTATCGACTTGGAAATCTCCCTGTGGCATGATGGATCATTCCAAACCAACGCGCGCAGTTTTCTCAACGCTCCCGCATACTTGACCTCACTCCAGGTGAAGGTCGTCGCCGGCGGCCATCTCGGAGAAGCTGGTGCGGTTTCGAAGCAACAGAGTTTGGCTGGTGAGATGGACGCAGTTCTAAGCTGTCCAGGGGCATCCGAGACACTGCATTGACTTTCAGAGCCCCGGCAAGCCCCCGCCGGCCACTACAACTGCAGTCAGTTGTTCCAACAAGTGCCTCCCGCACTTCGCAGGTCGCCGCATCTCCTAGCACTCGGTTCGCGTAGCCAGGTAGGATGCGCCCGAGAGGGAGGATGAGGAACACGGCGGCAGTCTCCTGGAGTGCCACGCGGGAGCGATGCCGGGGAGTTCCCCCACACTCTGCGAGCCTCTACTTTGCAGTAGTTCCTCAGCTGCGGCCAGGGATCAGTGGTGTTTTTTTGGGGGGGGGGGGAGGGTTGGGGGGTTAAGTGGGTTTTTACGGGATCTGACTTTCCATCCCACAATTAAACCCCAAGAACCTAAACCCAAC
>JAKMXA010000141.1:0-132747 GCA_025328625.1 Colletotrichum sp. SAR11_240 | reverse complement strand
CCCCCCCCCCCCCCCCCCCCCCCCCCCCCCCCCCCCCCCCCCGCCCCCCCCCCCCCCCGGTGGCAGGTTAAGGGGCCACGGAAACGGACCTCATCATTCGGGAAATTGTACGCTGTCTCTAGTCAATAACTCGTGCACAAGATCAGCAGTGATCACTGCCGGCTCAGAATGAAAACTTACATCCTTCTCGGTATGCGTGATATCGCCGACCGTATTCTTTCTTGAAGTCTTTAACGCTCTCCGTCATGGACTTCGTGTACGAGGAGCTGCATCAAGTCATCAGCGGCTGCCTACATCAAGCTTGGGTCTTGCAGCTTCAGTCTCCGGCGGGATGAAGGGAACCTACATGCGGTCGTCAAAGTCCATGGTGGAATCGGCTAGCTGCGCAACCGTTAGTCTGTGTATCTCGATCGCTAGTCGCGAATCCTATTGGCACACGAACACTGTCAATGTCATCGACCTCCACCGCGTCCGACTCCTCGGCACCCGTCGGCGGGTCTAGCTCCATCTGATCCTGTGCATAGCCCGTCGCGCGGCCTGCCGATGGGTTGTACATCTTGCGTCAAGCGAGCCAAGTCTTGGGACAACTGACAGATCGTTCGCTGCTGCTGAGGCTGGAAGATTGAGTGAGAAATAGAGTTTCGCAGGACGAGAGAAGTTGGCCGCGGATTCGTGGGGTGATTGATTTGAAAAGGGACGAACCCCGCAGGCCGGCGGCTAATCGGTTTACGGTGTTTGTTGGAACGTTGTAACGGCTGCGCCGGGCGTGCCTGGGCTTGTCGTTGACCAGGGTGCGAGTGGATCTTCGCAGTCGTTGCAAGAGCTGTACTGGCTGTTGGGACGTGGAATCACACAAGCATCATGAATGACAACGTGTGCATCATAGACTCAAAGCGCAACTACTGAAACTGTAGAACTCAAAATAGCGTTTTCCCTATCAGGGAAATCTGCTCTTACCTTTGATCGCGTTTGGAGTATGGCTCACAGCGCGCGGTGAGCTATCACACTTGTTGGTGCTCGGCGAATGTGACAAGCTGTTGGTGCAAGCTGTTGGAACCGGCAGCAAACATCGCTCACCTGACCAATTATCATCGGAGAAAGTCACAATTTCCACTGTATCCGCAGGCTCAATTAAACCGATTTCCCCCAAAATGTGTTTGAACAGGGATCGCGGACCTGGGTGGGATTTAATGCCTGTCGGTTCGCAATGTTTGCGATCTTTTCACCAACCAGCCAACAAGTCACCAGCGAAAAGTGTGACGAGTCCTAGTCGGGCGGCTAGTTACCGACCAAAAGCTTGTGCGAGACCCCTTCGTCGGCTACGTACAAGTCTTCCGTGTGACCACACCTCATGGGCTCGGTTTAGAAAGAGACATCTGTTCTGGTGATTTGAAAGAGGGATAATTCACAGCCTTTGCTCTGCGGTCTCCCTCCAGCTTCTGAGACCTCATTCCGGCAAACTCGGACAACAAGACGCCCCGACAGACGAGACTACAGATGAGATATCCGCCCACAACCCATATAGCATCTTTGACACCCACGAAGACAATGCTAGACAGACAGATAACGCCGAACAGAACTCGTACAACATCCACAACGTAAAGCACTCCCAGGCCAAATGTGGGAGCTTACTTGAAGCGACATCTTTCTCGGGGGGTTCGCATCTGTATATATCGAAACGCTCACGCGGCCATTCTGGCTGGACAACTCGAGTTCCGACTTGATACATCTCTCGAGCCACTTCGTTCCCTGAGAAGGGTTCCGGGTTAAAGTGATACGTCGGAAGATGAAGACCCAAGCAATAATGTGGCCGGCTACACACGGTAGTGTCCAAACCAGAGGCAACCCCGGCGTCCAAGAAGCGAATGTGCACATGGCGCGGTAACTCAACTGGTGTGTCGTGAATAGATTGAGAAGAAACATGGAACCGACCAGCCCTTATTGCAATATCAGTGTAAAAAGGATACTGGTCAAATAGGGGTGCTGGCATCTCCGGGGTGCACTCCAAGTGACACCCCGAGGGACACTCCGTTGGCAAGAATTTCGAGGCGATCAACAGTTTCCGTCGTAGACAGGACTCTGATACCTGGGCCGGCTAAGGTGACCAGGAAAGCCAGGAATGGTCGCCGCATTGCCAGCACGGCCGTGTCAGCCGTCGTGGGACTTAGTTGCTGCAAGAGCGGCAGCGCGAGCCCGAGAACGAGAGTCGCGGCAGCCTGCCTAACCTTCAGAAACTCGGAATAATTCTCCAGAATGCAACCAAACGTGCCTTAGGCGATGCTTCTTTGGTCTTGGCGATGGCGTTCGAGGTTTGAACCGCAGTTCTGGTTCTCCGCGAAGATGTGCGTGATATCTGCTTTCCATTCAGGAGACCATTCGTCATAGGTACTGATCGAAAGATAGAAGGAGGCCGTGGACAAGATGCGTACACTGGAGTACGGCAAGGATGAATTCTGCATGCACGTATATACGCATTGTGGACGGGAGCAGAAAAGATATTATGATTGTGAGAAGGGAAGTCATTGTGAGGGATATATCTTGCTTCCAGAGCAATTAACCTGAGCACCAACACATTCTGTATACAAAGTCTGAAGGGAGCAGAAAACATCCAGGTTCAGCTTCAGTCCGCCCTTCCATATGGTTGCACACAACCTGGCGCCGTCAACTCTGCGGGTGTCTCACTTCACTCTCCAAGCGTTCAAGTGACGATTCGCAGAGATTCTCGATGTCGGCTTCGAAATCAAAAGTGTGGCACAAAACAAAAATCACCAAAATATCGACCAGAGCTTCTTCAGCTTGTCTTGGATTGCATGATGGTGTTCACACCCCGAAGAAGATACCTAGTAGTCTCAAAAATAGAACAGGCATGAAATACCTTCCAAAACGCTCATCGCCAGTAATACGAGTATAACAATCGACAGTAAAATCCGTGGGTAGGTGACATGTCCGTTAGTCAAAGGGGCAAAAGTCGTCTCTCCGAGACTATTTACCAAGTCTTGCGATAGAGTTCGCTACTTCTAACAGTACAATCTCAATCTAATATTACCGCAAGACTGCCACATTCCACTTTTGACGTTCACGAGCAAGTTCCCCGAATTTGCTCGATTTATTTGCTCGGCCCTCCACGCATGATGAACTCATCGCTGCTGAAAGCCTAGGTCTCCGAGGTGCTTGAACGGCTGTTGGCTCAAATTACAAATATGGGGACGTTGTTGTCGCGCAGACATCTTGTCGCTAATAGCGGACCTAACCTAGCAGAAGTGGCTTGCAAGATTCGGATCAGCATTTAAATGTCATCGCAATTGGCGCCAATAGGAGACTCCTCAGACCCGCTTGTTGCAAGGTTTCGTCAAGGAAGCATCCATCGCTATGTGTTCTGATGGATGTTGAGAGCTCAAGTGGTGTTAAAGGGCCAGCACTGCCCGGATCCCGTCCCTATCCGGCGCTGGCTTTTAACAGCAAGATCTCACACAACTCCACCGATCTCGTCGGCGAGATTGATCCAGATTGGAACGACTATCATCAAAAATCGACCCGAAAGATTCCACGTCGCCCAATGGACATTGCATGTTGGAACCTAAGAAAGAAAAAGCAACTAATTGGGATGCAATCAACCCCTGAACTGCCGTGGGCGCACGACCACGTGGAACAGCGCAGGCCAATCCCACAGCGAATCAGCCCCTGAAGCGTGGCGTCACACGGGGCGCAAGACTCAATCTGAGCCACTAAGAAGTTAAACCACAGACGCGTCTCCCATCCAACAGCTTCGGGCGTGTTTCAACCGCGTCATTTTCTTTGTGCCTCGCCCATTCTCACCACTTCACCGTCAACTCCCCCGCCTATATTTGACCGAGCAATCGCCAGCACCACACTCCGTCACTGTCTCACATACGCCTGCACATATAGAACCACAACCCGGCAAGGGAATCTCATACCCCGCACCATCCGCCAAAGACCAGCGCAGCCAGCCCAAGCCGGCGACGACTCCAAAGATGGACCCCCTGTGGTTGGCCCCGCACGACCGGGACGAGCGCGCCTGCAAAGGCTGCGGCAACTACGGCAAGCACATCGACATGTTAGGCTACTACTGCGCCGTCTGGGACCGCAACATGGCCGTCGCGGGGCGCACCATGGCCGAGCGGGCCTTCGCGCGCGCGGAGCGCATGCTCGCGGCCGCGCAGGAGGGCGTCGACGCCTGGGAGGAGCAGATCGAGGCGCAGGACGCGCTGGTCGACTCGCTGCGCGAGGCCCTCGACGCCGCGGAGGCGCGCCGCGAGGACCTCGACGAGAAGCTGGCGGCGCAGCAGGCGCTGTGCGAGCGCGCGGAGCGGCAGAAGATGGCGCTCATCGACGTCATGCGCGCGGCGGAGTACCGCGAGGAGGCGGAGGCTGCGGCGATGGAGAACGCGGGCGAGGAGGCGGGGAACTTTGACGCGGAGATGGAAGGGGCGGAGCGTGTGCAGGCGCTGGATCCGCATTTTTGGGAGGCCGGGACGGAGTGGTGGGACGAGGAGACGGATGACGAGCCGGAGGAGCTGAGCTTTGAGCAGTCGACGGCGTATTATGCGTGGGAGCTGGCGTACAAGCGGAGGACCGCTGGCCGTAGGACGCATGAGGCGGAGCGGCAGCATGGAAGGCGGAAGCGGGCTGAGCGGCAGCTGTACGTGGAGAGGAGGGTGCGCGAGGCCGAGGCAGCTGGGAGGTTGATCGATGCGGATCACTGTGATCACCTTGTGCGCTCCCATATCCGGGCGAGGGAGCAGCAGGGCAGGCAGCACGCAGCTCGGGAGTACGCCCAGGAGCAGAGACAGCGGCTGAGCCGGGTGGAGGCGTGGGCTGCCGGCGTGCAGACGCCTACGCCGGGGCCGTCGGTGAAGCAAGAGGACGAGCTGTCGGAGCTGCATTCGCCGGCCATGTTATCGCGGGTTTCGGTCAAGCGGGAGGGCACAGGCGAGGATCTGTGGCGGGTGGCTTCGGCTGTGCCGGATCGGACGGACGTGAAGCAGGAGATGAAGGTCGAAGAGGAGATGGGAGAGGATCCAGAGGAAGAAGAAGAGTTGGTGGAGGAGGAGGAGGAGGAGGAGGTAGAAGTGATGGCGAGGGCGCCGAAGAAGGAGGAGCCGGAGCCAGAGTCGGAGCCGCAGCCCGGGCCAAGCCGGAGTATCCCCGCAACTCCCCGTGCCCCGGCGTCTCCAGCTGCCTCCGGCCGGCCGCAGCGAACGACCCGGCGGACACGGAGGACACAGCCGTACCCGAGTTGAGCGGCAGGAGAAGATGCAAAAGCGACGAGGCCCATGTTTCACGCGGAATTTTACTACATGCTTTCGAGCGAGAATACCACAAAACAATCAATATCAGTCATATTCTTCCGGTCAGCTACCCGCCAAATGAGAAATCCTCAAGGTTCATCCTTCGAACAAGGCGAAGCATCAACGATGACGCTTGTGTTGGGGTACAGACACCAGACGAGGAACATAACCCAATCCGATCGATTGGCGTGCTTCCAAAAGCACAGGCAACAAGCAAAACAAGAAAGCACGATCCCAGTTCCTTAGCTTCCGAACATGCACCATCCGCTCGCATGGCCCGAGTCTCACTCGGGAGCGGGAGCGGGCCGGCGGGGCCATACATGCACCGTCACATCCGCCGCCGGCGCCGGGAACGCACTCTCAAACCTCAGACCGAAACGAACACTGTGCGCACAGTTTGCAAACTCTCTTGCATCATTGCACAAAACATGTCAAACACATTTCCTTTATGAATTCCACCTTGCGGAGCTTCAGACCCAAGAAAACCCCGTTGGAGCGGACCTCCTGACCCCCTTCTCGCCCCGGAGCTACCCCTGTCACAGGACCCTGCCAAAACCCAGGGTCGTCGGACCAGGTAGGGGTGCTCTGCTCCAGGAGCTCGTTTCCTGGACGCCGCAGCCGAAAGTGCGAGTTTCTTCACCCCAGCAAGAGCCCGCCGTATCCGTAAAACGGGGCTCACCTGAAGACGCCATGCCCCTTTGGGAAGCAATCTCGGTGGAGAGCTACCCAAAACCTAACAGATTTTTATGTAAATTCTGGGGCCTCGTCGTATGGAGATCATCAAAAATATCCTTTTGTTTTCTTCTTCTGACGGAGCAACGGCGGCGCTGCAAGTTGCAACGGGTGTGCGTCCCCCCCATGCACCTTGTGCAACGAATCGGCACAGAAGGCGGCCCCAATGAAACAGTGGAGGTTCTAGAAGTTCTGTGGTCCGTCACTCGCTCGCTCTGTGTCTTGAACATGCCCACCCGGAATGTCAGGGTCGCATGCGTTCCGGCAGGCCGCGCAGTAGTGTTGGGAGTTTATTACCAGGCCGCCGGGAGCGAGGAGCTGCCGGGTGACATGGCTTGCGAGTCGTGTGTGCTTGGGCCGTACATACGTATGCAGCACGCATCATCGCGTGACGTGACGGATTTTGTTAAAGATGTCGGTGAGGCATCCATTACTCGTCGTCACTGGAGCTGCCGCATGCACAGCTGGAGTCAATTGCAAAGAGTCGGTCAAGCACAAATCCCTCAAACTCGTATCACCAGAGCATCGCAGGTTTAATTCACTGCGAAATGTGCTGCTTTCATACGCGCAGCAGGGACCTAAACACTTTCGAACCCAAGGTTCCGGTAAAACTCCATCTGGCATATACTAGATGGAGCTCCAATATCCGTCATCGCTAACTCGTAACGAGCCCAAAGCTATCCACACTTTGGCCGGCTCTGCCCAACCCCCCTGGCCTGCTTGCACAAGAACCCACCGCAAATCTTTCGAAGCGGGAACGAAAAAAGAGGATCGTGACCCTTTTTTCCCTCGCTGCTGTTGGTGGGCAGACGTCAGAACCCCGGCCTCGTTGCCAATGAACGCTGCGCCGTTTCGCGAGGTTCGATTGCTTTTTGAACCTGACACCATCCCCATCCATTCCCATGGGCCCCCTTCCCCTCCCCCATTTACCACGTTTTTTTTCCGCCGTCCACCTTTGATCCCTACATTTGCTTTTGCATTCTGGACTATCTCGTGATAAACCCATCTCCACCGCAGAAGCAAGATCGATCTTGGAGATTCACAAGAAACCTGACAGAAGAGAGGTGAGGCAGATTGTCAATCTTCCGGATCCCCTCCCCTGCCTAGCTCTCTTAGGGCTGGACATGGGAATTGGAGATGGTTCCCGTCATTGAGAAGCTTGGTTGCTTACACTACAATGCCACAGCCACAACGGATCCCTCCCCCGACGGACAGGGACGGAAGACAGTGAAGCAAGCTTAAGCAAAGCACGAACATACGCCTGATCCGACCAGACTGGAATACCGAGATTGGAACCAACAACACACCGGGAAAGTGCGGGACGAGCAAGCACGGGACATCGAACAAACACCGACCCGAGACACAAGCCAGTCCGGCCACCAAGCCGGCCATGGACCCCGACGCCTGCCGCAACTGCGGCCACTCGGGCAAACACACCACCTTCCTCGACCACCGCTGCGCGATCCACGAGCGCGACGACGCCGAGCGCGACAAACTCCAAGCCGACGCCGCCCTCGAGCGCGCGCGCTCCCTCTGCGAGACGTCGCTGACGCTGATGAAGCGGCAGATGCAGGAGCTCGAGGACGCCAACGAGGCCATCGAGGCGCTCGCGGCCGCGCTTGCGGCTGCGGAGGACCGCCGCGAGAGGGTGCGCAGGGATCTGGGCGCGCACGGCGACGTGTGCCTGACGGCAAGGTCGAACCTCGAGGCCGCGGAGGAGATGGCCATCGCGGCGGCGGGGCGGTATTTTGAGGCGGGCCGGGCGGTCAGCGCGCTAGAGGAACGGGAGGCGTTGGAGGCGAAGAGCAGTGAGCCGAGCTGGGAGCGGGACCAGCAGCAGCCAGAGGAGGAGGGGGAAGAGGAAGAGGGCGATGCGAGGAGGTGGCAGCGGAGCAACGAGCGGTTCTGCAAGTGGCTGCGGCAGAGCGAGGCGCAGCGGCAGATTATGAAGTCGTCGTGGACGAAGCTGCGCGTGGCGGAGCGGCTGGCCGGCGAGGGCGCGGAAGTGGACGAGGAGCAGGTTGCGAGGGAGAGAAGGGTGCAGGAGTGGGCGGCGGCGCGGCGGAGCGATCTGCCGCCGGACGAGGACCCGACGCTGGTCACGGAGGAGGGCGCCGAGTCGGAGCCGGCGGCGCCGGTGGTTGCTGCTGCTGTGGCGGTGACGGTGCCGCCTACGCCGGCGGCGACGAGGTCCGGGGCCGCGAGGCGGGCTGCTGCGCCGGCGCCGTTGAAGACGCGCGGCCGGAGCGGGAGGACTGCCGCTGCTGCGGCGGCTGCTCCGGTTACTGCACCGCCGTCGCCGACGAAGACGACGACCACGACGACGGGGAGGGCGCTGCGGACGGCGAGGAGGGTGGAGAGCCAGACAAGGTCTGAGCCGAGCAGGCCTACGACGGCGACGAGGGCGAAGAAGGAGCCGGTGACGGCGAATCAGAAGGCTGCGGCGACGAGGGTGACGAGGGCGGCGCGGACGGGGAAGACCGCGGCGCCGGCTACGGAAGCGGTGGCGGCGTACGGGGCGAGTGCCGGGAGCTCCGGGGCGCTTTCGGCGTCGGGGAGGCCGCAGAGGGTTACGAGGAGGAGGAGCAGGGTGCAGCCGTACCCGACACCGGCGGCGCAGCCGAGGTGGAAGTAGATAGATATTGGTGGTTGTAGTCGTAGATTGTGTTGTCTTTATATACCCAGTTCGTTCGACCGGGGCAGGGTTGGGGGGCGCCGGAGTTGAGGGATTGAATGATACACGCGGAGTTTAGATACCAAACCGTTTAGACTGAATATTCTTTCCATTTGTTCCATGACATCTGCACTGCTTTGCATGATCAAGTGAGATAAGGATAAGCTTCAAACATGGTGATGGTATCTAATCAGTATCATCATGATAAGCAACACTTGAGATTACTTAAACCCCATGGCGTCATCCAGCCCATCCATCGCGACATACAACTCTAAAAGAACCTCCACACCGAATCCGCGCCTCTCTTCTTCTTGAAGCCGCTGTACCACCGACACAGCGGGTACATCACGCTCATCACAAACGCCCAGTTGAGCGCCCACACCCACACATTGTCCACCCCCGTCGCGGGCCGTCCGTCCGGCGGCGGCGGCAGCCCCGTGTCGCGCCCGATCATCGCCACCAGCAACAAACACATGCTCATGAGGATGACCATGTGCACCACGTAAAAGAACAGCGCCGACGTCCCGAACGCAAGCAGCACGCCCAGCCACCGCGTCGCGAACTTGGGCGGCACGGCCGAGAAGGCCGCCAGCAGGAAGAAGGTGCCGGCCAGGGTGAAGCAGTAGAAGGCGACGTCGGGCGGGTACTTTACGATGTAGAAGAAGGACGCCGGGGACGCGAGGTACGGGTTGGTTTCCGGGTGGGCGCGGTGCTCGGGGGCGCGGAGGCAGTGCTCGGAGAGGTTGCCGACGCGCAGCAGGCGGGTGAGGACGAAGGCGGCGAGGAAGAGGAGCCCGGCGGCGGTGTTGGCGCAGACTTGGGTGGCCACGGAGAGGTGCCGGCGGGCGGTGACGAGGCGGGCGTAGAGGAGGCCGAGGATGGCGAAGGAGAGCCAGGCGAGGGGCGGGAAGGGGGAGACGACGTGCGGGGAGATGACTTCGAAGAACCAGAAGCGCCAGAAGTCGTTGGTGGCGGAGGTGGTGGCGGTGGTGGTGCAGGTGCCGTGGGTGGGGGAGAGCCAGATGTTCCACCAGATGGTGACGAGGGAGAGGGCGAGGAGGAGGGCGTTGTGGGCGTGCCAGGAGATGGTGGTCGCTTTGGAGGAGGGTTTGTTGCCGGAGGGGGTGTGGTGGCCTGCGTGTTCGAGCAGAGGTTCTCTCTCGCGGCCGCCTTCATCTGTGAAGATGTACCGGTCGAGGACGACGGCGAGGGCGGGCTCTGTGGCCGCGATGGCGAGCCAGAGAAGCCCAGCGAGGACGTAGTCCACCCCCAGCGCGACGAGGACGACGTTCATGAACCAGAACCTGCCACCCGTGAGCACGAGCCCGAGGACGACGGAGACCAGCGTCAGCACGGCGCCGCGGACGGCGAAGTGGCGGGCCATGCGGGCGGCGGACCAGCCGAGCCTGCTGCGGGAGCGGCCGAAGTAGACGACGCCCATGCCGAGGAGGAAGGTGAAGCCCGGGGCGCAGAGGTGGGAGAGGGTGCGGACGAGGTAGCCGAACCACCAGTTCCAGGAGTCGACGGGGACGGCGTCGCGCTCGCCGTCGGGCGGGCCCGTGGAGTGGCGCCAGGCGTTGAGGCCGACGGTGTTGTGGTCGAAGGCCATGAAGAGCATCAGCAGGCCGCGGAGCAGGTCCGGGGCGAGGGCGCGCTGGGGCGCCGGGACGACGGGTTTGGGTGGTGGTGACGGTGTGGTGTTGTATGCGTAGCCGTTGGAGGCTGTCTCTGCGCCGGAGTCATGGCCGTTGGACTGGGCCTCGTGCCCTGGTGCGGACTCTGGAGGTGGCGGCATTGTGTGGTGTTGTGGTGTTTGGCTACCGTGGAAACATCACGAAAGGGAAGTGATGATGAGAAGAAGAAAAAGGCGCTTATTTATGGAGAATGGGACCCGAGGGAATGGAAACTGGGGACGTTGGGCAAAAGTCCAAAAAGTCCGAGCCGCGCGCGGTGTCTTAGCGTGGGCGCGGTGGACTTTGGGCGGCGGACTGTTGAATGGATGACGTTCGCTTTGTTCAGCGCATCTGAAGGAACGCGGTTTTCAGTGTCTCAGGGGTGGGCGGCCTAATGTATTTCGAGTCATCCCAAGTCCACCCAGAGAGGAACATAGGGCTGCATTGTTGATGGCCATGGGGAGTTTACAAGTTCAATGTTGCACATCTAGCCCTAGTTCTTGTCAACTGGTCCTGTCTTAATTGGATCTTCCTGCATACGAATAACCCTGTTTGTGGTCCTCCTCGGAGACTTTTAGCTTCTGTCATCTCATTCAAAGACGCGCTCGGTGCGTCAGACGGAGCAACCGGAGCGTCCGGCCGACTGGGAGAAATTTGCCGCTGACCAATTGAATTCCGCGTCCCCGGCGAAGAGGCATTCAGGGGGCTGCTTACTGCGGACTTTGGTGTGAGAAATCCTTTGTGGTTTTCAACTGGGTCGCTCTTTGGCTGAGGGGGATTTCTTCGATAAGAGAGCGTGTCCCAGCACTTCATGACTTTATGTCAGCGCCTGTTCGTCTACAACATCAGGTTTAGCTGTGTGGGTAGGTGCTATCTCCTACTATGATTCTTGGACAGAACATAAATAATGGAAGTTACAGTGTACAATACAACATGCTGGCCCACATGTCTCAACTGAAGACGAGAGTACAGTGATTCAATGAGTCATGGACGCCCTTCCATCTCTTCGGCAGAGTTCGTTGTTCAACAGAGACAACGTCCGTGAAGATGTCAAACGCCCGGCCCGAGATAAACCTTGCCGCACCACGCTCTTATCGGCCCTCACCTTACCCTCCAGCCTCACCCCTCCCGGCCTCCCTTCCGAACAGCGGGGCCCCGGCCAGCCCATATCTCCCGATTGAGCAATCTTTAGCACCCCATTGGTGAAGCCATCCGGAGAACATCTTAGCTCCAAAGTCGTCATCGCCTGGTGCTGTCACCCCTCACTGCCAGAATGCGGAGGGCCCCGCCAACACCAGCCGTTCCGAGTTCCGACCTCCGCGATGGTCCCCCACTCGGATCTTCAACAGCTTGAATCGCGGGGGGAATAAATGAACCCCATGAACCGCAGATGTTCACAATGAGTTGCCTCCAAGTGAACTCTCATCACATTAACCCGTCAAAATGGCTGAAAAGACAGACACCGAAGCAATCCTAAAGAGCCTCACGCTCGAGGAAAAAGTACCGCACCTCTCTCTCACTCAAAAGTTCCACCTCACTAACCCTCCACCAGATCCGCCTCCTCGCCGGCCGCAACTTCGTCGAGACCGGCGACGTCCCCTCCAAAGTCCCCGCCATCAAGACCACCGACGGGCCCAACGGCACCCGCGGCGCCGCCATCGACGGCAGCACCAAGGCCGCCTGCTTCCCCGCCGCCTGCAGCATCGCCGCCACCTTCGACCGCCGCCTCGCGCGCGCCGTCGGCGCCGCCCTCGCCCAGGAGTCCCGCGCCAAGGGCGCCCGCTGCCTGCTCGCGCCCACCGTCTGCATCCACCGCCACCCGCTCGGCGGGCGCAACTTCGAGTCCTACAGCGAGGACCCGTTCCTGGCCGGCAAGCTCGCCGCGGAGATGATCAGCGGGTGCCAAGGGTTGGGGGTCTCAGCGACGATTAAGCATTTTGTGGCGAATGAGCAGGAGACGGCGCGGACGACGGTTGACGAGACGATTTCGGAGCGCGCGTTAAGGGAGATTTATCTTCGCCCGTTTGAGATTGCGGTGAAGGAGGCGAGGCCGTGGGCGGTTATGTCGGCGTATAATCTGGTCAACGGGGTGCACTGCGACTCGAGCGAGTGGCTGCTGAAGGAGGTGTTGAGGGGGGAGTGGGGATGGAAGGGCCTGGTGATGAGCGACTGGGGCGGGACGAACTCCGTCGCGGAGGGGATCAAGGCCGGCTTGGACATTGAGATGCCCGGCCCGCCGAGGATACGCAAGCCTGCTGCGGTGCTGGCGGCGGTCGAGAAGGGGGAGCTCACGGAGGATGTGATTGACAAGCGGGTGCGGACGATCCTGGAGTGGACGGAGCAGCTGAACGGGTTCCGCGACCCGACCATCACCGTCGAGAAGGCGATCGACCGGCCGGAGCACCGCGCCCTCATCCGCGATGCCGGGGCGCGGGGCATCGTGCTGCTGAAGAACGAAGGCGGGATCCTGCCCCTGACGAAGGAGAAGGTCAAGGGCAAGAAGATCGCTCTGATCGGGTACGCCAAAGACGGCCTCGCGCACGGCGGCGGGAGCGCGAGCGTGAATGCTCATTACCGCCTCCCGCCATGGGACGCACTACACGCCGCTCTTGGTGAGGATGTCGAGTTTAGCTACGCCAAGGGCGCGCACAAGGAGCGCCTCCTCCCGCCCATCAGCGCGGACGGCCGGGTCGGTAGGATTGTCGGCCTCGACGGCCAGCCCGGGTTCAGCAGGCTCTTCTACGACTTTCACGGCCAAGCAGGCGACGAGCCCGTCTCGGTGCTGCACAGCTACCCGAACTCGGCGTACTCGCCGCTCGGCTCGCAGGAGTCGATGTGGAAGACGCTTGATATCGTTGGCGACTTCACGCCGGCGGAGTCGGGGACGCATTACATCGCCTGTTCCGGCATCGGGCCCACGCAGGTGTTTGTTGATGACGAGGTCGTGTTTGAGCAGACGGGTAACTGTGCGGATCCCATGGGTGCCCTGTTCCTCGCAGCCAACGAGCCCGAGATTAAGCATGCTTTCAAGGCGGGCAGGACGTACCGTCTCCGTATACACAGCAAGCCGCCAACTAAGATCGGTCTGGAGATCTTGGAGGGCAGGACGGGTGTGAGGATGGGCTTCGCGCTTGAGTCGGATCACGACGCGGACTTACAGGGTGAGGCGGCGAAGGTTGCCGCCGCCGCGGACCTTGCGATTGTCTTCACAGGCCACGATCCGCAGTGGGAGACGGAAGGACGCGACCAAGAATCCTTCCACCTCCCCTGCGACCAGGACGGGCTAATTAACGTCGTCGCGAAGGCGAACAAGAACACGATCGTGGTCAACTCCACCGGCGTCGCGGTAGCAATGCCCTGGCTGGGCAACATCTCCGCGCTGGCCCAGTCCTGGTTCCCGGGACAGGAGTGCGGCAACGCCATCGCGGACGTCCTCACGGGCGCGGTCAACCCTGAGGGCAAGCTGCCCGTCAGCTTTCCAGCGCGGGTTGAGGACGCGCCGGCGCACGGGAACTTCCCTGGTGAACGTGTCGACGGGCAGTTGAGGGTTACGTATGAGGAGGGCGTGTTTGTGGGGTACAGGCACTATGACCGTGTGGAAAGGTCCAAGGTTAACTTCCCCTTTGGCTTTGGGTTGTCGTACACGAGCTTTGAGTACGCCAACTTTGCTGTGGCCAAGAAGGGCGGTGATCAGTTCGAGGTCACGGTTGATGTTACTAATACCGGCAAGCTTGAGGGTGGCGCTGTGGTGCAGGTTTATGCTGGCAAGGCGGCTCCGTCGCCGGATACACCGGTGAAGGTGCTTGTTGCGTTCGACAAGGTCAGACTTGCGCCGGGTGAGACGACCTCTGTGCAGCTGTCTGTCGCGGCGAAGGACTTTGCGTCGTTCGACGAGGCGAGGCGGGAATGGGTTGTTGAGGCTGGAGAGTACAACTTCATCCTCGGCGAGTCCGCAGCTGAGACAGTTGCCACGGTTTCAGTGGTTTTAGATCGTATTACGTATCAGCTATAAGTTAAAAGTCATACGCTGCACAGAATACATACTGTTGTACATCGTGGGTCCGTAACCAGGACGTCTCGGACGACTGCATCGTAGCCGTGGCACGACAATACTACAGGCACAACTGCGCCCTGTGAATGAGTGCGAACGCGTGTGTTGTTTCCTCTGATGCAATCAAGGCAGAGTAAGGATCTTGGCTTTTGGACGAGACAATACATGCCACCAGCAGAGTTGTCGGCCTGGGTACGCCATGACTGCAAAGATTAAATACCGGACCATCCATACCAGCCATCTCCATAGCGCTTTCACGAACAAACTCGCACGTATCATTCGCACGACCTTCATAACGTCTCGAGGATGTTGAACGCACTTCGATGGTCGGTCTGGGGCCAGCAGATATGGGCCCTGGTGGGTGCCATTGCTGCACTCATCACAATGGTGACACTCCTCGGCAGGTTCAACAACCGCCCTATCTTCAGCGAGATGGGAGTCACCCTCAACACCATTATCTCTATACTTTCAGTCACCATCAAAGCAGCTGTTGCATTTATTCTCTCGGAATGCATCGCCCAATGGAAGTGGATCCTCTACGCTCGGGAAGATCGACTCATGATCGATTTTGACCGACTTGACGGGGCTGCACGTGGTCCTCTCGGTAGCCTCAGGGTGTTACTGAGGACCAAGGGAGCGTAAGCATCCAGAGAGTACCATGCGCATCGTATCATGTAGTTGTTGACATTGATCATCAGGTCCGTGGCCCAATTCGGGGCTGTCTTGACGCTGGTTGCTGTTGCCCTTGATCCTTTCGCCCAGCAGCTACTTCGACTTCGCGAAGCTGTTGCATACCAGAAGTCAAACAATGAGTCCTCGGCGCTCATTTCACAAACAGAAGAGTACTCCCTGGGCATTGCACGCACCGAGCCGTATCACTTCACCAATCTGACTTGGGACTGGGAACGCAATGCATCTATTACAACAGCAGAACTCGATTTCTGGAATATCACCACTAGCATTCCACCGTCAATGGAAGGGGCAATCATGAGCGGTTTTTACAAATCAACAGAAGAATTGCAAGGCGAGACGCTTTTCCGGTGCTCCTCGGGAAATTGCACCTTCGAGCCATTTGTAACTCTTGGCGTATGCCACAGATGCAAAGATCTCACTTCCAATCTCACCGAAATGCCCGGCGACTACGACGAGCTGTTGAACGCAATAAAACCGTATCGTGTCGCCAGTTCGCCTGGTGTGCTTGTCGGCGGGATGTTCGCCACTGGATTCAGCCTCCCCAATGGTCACTACATTGCCAACACCGACGGATGCCACCCTTACCACCGAATCAAATGCAGCAGCGATTCATATGTCACCACATCTTTTGGTACGGGTAATCCAAATAAGACGGTCGCCATGAAGGACATCGATACTCTCTTATGGTCGATGAGTATCATTTACCCAGACCTCAAAGCATTGAGCTCGTCTGGAGCCCTGAAAACTTCGGGAAAGTGGCCTGAAGACCTTAAACCACCTGAGGTGACTTGGCCAAACGTGTCGCTGAAGGCGTTAGAGTGCGGCATCTACTATTGCGCCAAAAAAATCACCTCAAAGGTCGAAAATGGTCGCCTAGAAGAAATCGTCGCAGAAATTGTTAATGCCAAGCGGTCTGGAGACTCATGGGACTTACCAAGCTATAGTGATATGGACTTTAACGAAGTCGGTGTTTTCAAATATGATCAGGTATCGCCAGAGTACCGCGCGCCCCCAGACGAGGTGCGAAGTCTCGAGTTCCACAAGCTTTGGTCCGTCGTCACCAAAAACCCTCTCAAGATCGAACTGGACTCGACGATATATGACAGACGAACGAGGACATCAAGAAACTGGGTCAAGATTCAGTCGGAATCCGTCAAATCCATAAGCGCCTACATACAAACCCTGTTCCGGTGGGAGCCCTGGTTCAACGATACCAAAGTTCGCGCTCAGCTCAGCCGTCTCGACGGCATGAAGGATGCCGTCGGCTTCAACGGCGCATCGTTTGGACCAGTCACGTCCCTCCTTGCCGCAGCCCAACCACCGGCGTTGAACCGGCTGGTGTCGCTTAGCCGGTCCGACTTTGCAGCGATCTCCGCAGTTTTCGAATCCCTGGCTATGAGCATGACAAATGAAATCAGGCGAACCCACGAGGACGCCGACGTTGGTCGCAATGGAATGGACACCATGACCTATGAAGGGCTGGTGGGCAGCACTGTCGTGTTGTATGAGGTTAAGTGGCAGTGGATCGCGTTGCATGTTACTGTCCTGACATTGGCCTGCACGTTGATGTTGATAACAATGATCAACACAGGAAGCAACACCGATGTTCCATTGTGGAAGAGCAGCTCACTGGCGGCCCTTCGGCGTGGAAACGACATCGGCGGGTTGCTAAAGGACTCTGGCAAGTCTGTGGCCGACATGGAGGACGCAGCGAGGAAGATGTACATGAGTGGACGCCGCATTGACGTCGAGGAGACTGAGTATCAGGGAAAGCAGTATTCGAATCTCGTGGAGAGCAAGAGAGCCTCGCAAATCGATCTGAATGAGGGATTAGCCGAGATGTCGACAACAGATACTGTTGAAGAGCGGTTTGAACCCCCAAGCCCAGCCTCGTTCCATGACCAAGGGTCGGAGATGGCTCCCAGAACACATTCCCATACATTCTAGCAATAGTTCATCTTAGATTGACGAACAGATTGTTAACTTGAGGTCGTCCCTAATAAGAGCGTTTTCAGACAAGACTCAACTGATTTTGTTCGGAGACCATATACTATGTCGATGTGCAGTGGAGGGTGGCATCACCTGGCTATTTATCAGATACAACAGAAGCTTAATCAGAATCCCAGAAACAATAACTACCCCAGTAACCATCCATACTATCAAACGCCTGCTTCCATTTCAGCAATGCGCTCCTTCCAGTTTGGACCGAACAGTTCCTCGGCCTTTGCTTCATCCTCCCTCATCTCTTCGACGTGTCTCTCCAAACGCAGACGAATCCACTGATCCTTCTCGTCCCGATCGCTTATCTTGTTCAATGCACGGATATCGCCTTCGATCTCAGCGGCCCCAAGGATAGCCACCTCTCGGTTGACTTCCCCTGTCTTCAAGGCTTTTTTGATCTCCTCGCGCAACTTCTCTAATTCCTCCTGTTCGCATTTGAGCTCGTCCCGGCGTCTCCGAGCTGCGTCGCGTCCGCGGGTCTCGCTTTCAATCTTTCGCTCCAAGATCAGGACATCGGTGCGAATTTGACCCAAGCGCAACGAGAGAAAGATATCTTTGTCTTTAAGAAATGTCATCTGGCCTTCGGCTTCAAAGTCTGCCTGCATGTGGGCACTGAGCCGCTCGAAGAGGGAGCATTCGAATGTGGCAATGTCGGTGTGCGTCTGTGAAGTGCCGCATCCATGGCAAGGTCCGAGTATTGCGAACGCGCTCGTGCGCTTCGGGAAAAGGCTTTGGATGGTTGTCATCTGTGAGGCAGTGGGCATTAGCAGGGTGGTTCGACCGTGGAATAAAGACATTAAGGGTTGGAGGGCACATACAGTTTGATAGGTGAAGTCGAAGATAGTTCGAATTTGTTTCGTTATAAAGGCAGCGTGGTGGTGGCGATGTCGAGAAAAATGTCTGGCGTGGGCGACGATGAGGCGGTGAGGAGAGGCTGGGATTGATGCATGACGCGAAAAAGAGACGTGACGGGCTACCCTTATTTATGAACATCAATTGCTTATGTAACTGGGAAATCATGTTTAAAGTAGTAATCATCTCGCCTGGAAACGATTCGGAAACGTTTCCGGAACGATTCGGGAACGATTCAATTCAGTGCATGTGGGTTTGAGGCCTTGTAAAATGACGCAACAAGATGCGGCCAGATTGCGGTTTCCTGATTTATGCATATCAGGACCTCAAGTCCGCATAGATAACTTCAGACTCAGCTTCATGAGTGGAGGTAAATTGATGTTCAATAAAAGCATAGGTAGATAGGTTCTAGGTTGACGTTATTTGCCAGGTATGCTTTCATCAGTACACGTATCAGCAGATGAACCTTTATCAACGCTCACTATAACATAATAGGAATGATAACGTCAGTGAAGGGTAAAAGCCGAGATAAAAGCTCAGATATTGACGTCAAGACACAGTATGGAACTATCTTGATTTTACTCTGTCTCCAGATTGCTTTCTTCAAACAAAGGCAAAGCAAAATTGCAGTCGATAGCTACTTGGTCTTAGTCCTCGCAAGCGCCGGTAAGCAGGAACGGTACGTTGGACACGCATTAGACTTTGGATATCTCCATTGACACAAATACAAGATCAGGTTTTGCTCAACCTGTAGAGCGACCCTGTACAGCGAAAAGAAAATACGCGGAACGAAACGTCTTGGGCAACGACTCGAAAACAGCATGCAAAAAGATGAAATCGATACATGTGCAGAATATTTTGTAGCGACTGGATCCCGCGAGCAAAAGACACACAGAAGGCACTCTCAACAATCTGGATACATGTTTGTTTAGCTATCGCACTAAACAGACACAGAGCTCTGTTCTCCATTTATCTCACGAGCGTGATTCGTATGGCTTGTACCTTGAAGAATTTCCTCTGTTGTTTCGAGCCGGTCCAGACAGAATTGGCGGTTTAAGCAATGTTCTCTGAGAAGATGGCCGGGCTATGCCTGGCAAAATCCTAGATGCTGATCCGGGGACAGGCAGCTGAGGTAGCTCATAGGGGGACTGCTCCCGCGAGATAGACGACCTCTGGGATGAGAAGCTTGAGTCATCTTCCTCAATACTTGCAACACAGCCATCGAAACTCTGTATGACGTGCGGTCCTCCGAACTCTCGCCGCAAAGTTGACTGTCCTGGAGATTCGTCTTGAGCTGAAGGTAAAATGTCCTCGTCCATAAGCTGAAGTGACTGGTCTCTCTTTTGTGAACCCCCCTCTTCAGATAAGACGGTCATCTCGTGCCTGGCCTTTCCCGACACATAGTCGAGCCAGAGTGGGTCATCGTCCGGATCTTCTCCCTTTTCCAACCTGACCATACTAAGCTGGATGCTGAGTATGTTGACTCGACTTTGCAAGTATAGTAGGTCTTTATCGGCTATAGCCCCCTTAAGAGTCGAACTCGGTGCCGGGGATTCGGAAACTTCGTCCTGGACATGGTATCTGCTGCGCCCAATGATCGCGGTGTCCATACTTGGGCTTTCCAGCATCGCGAGCTCTGTTGCGAGGCAAATGAAACGCTCATCTAGCGTCGATCTATGCTTCTTCAGCATGGCAAGGTCCATTATGATGGATCGTTCGAGTTCTCGCTCGGTACGGAGTTTGTCGAAAAGAAAGCATTCGAAGGAGATAATCGCTGATTCTTGATGTCGTTCAGAACTGCCGCAGCCTTTGCATGGTCTGAGATCGCAAGATTCGGTGTATTCGCTCGGCACGTAAGTGTCGACGTTCATCTACGTGGCCCTTTGTGAGCGACTTGTGCTTGGATGCGAAGGATGGGATTGAGCTTTTACGTACCGTGGATTCTGTTGAGTTCACCGACTACAATTGGGCTGTCTCTTTTGCAGTTTGATGGGACCAAAGAACTGTGATTTGACCGTCGATGGAGGGTGGTAGTGTCGATGTTAGGAGTTGTTGGAGTTTCGTCGGGAATAGGGGCAAGGAAACATGCAATGCGTCGGACCATTGGCGTAAAATCTTTCACTTTGATTATGTCATCCGCCGTGGGTGCACTTGATCTAGTGGATCGATCCTGGAATGATCTCAGACTCATGGCATCTCGACCTGAAGTACATAAATAGCCTTGAACAGCCTCAATCTCTTCAGACCTGCGTGCTGGAAGCTACCTGAAGATGGTAGATCAGCTGACATCCTATGTAACAAGGTAAGTAGCCCTACAGGCCTCATAGTCATTGGAATCAAATTAATAAAGATAATTGGAGATTGGGTGTAAGGCTTGAGATGCTTTCGTGCACGATTTGATACGCGGCGCAGCTTGATACAATGAGTTGCAAGAACGAAGTTCCTCTGAGAGGAGGTGGAGCCAATATATCCCTGATATCCAATTATCCTAACGATCAACTCCAGCACATGGAATCTGGCCCGTGGAATGTTTTATTCTTTCAGGTTTTGCACATAGGTAACCAAAGATATCAACGCAATTCCATCATCACATCCCATTCGGAAAGTTTTCTTGCATCGACTATTGCCAATGAAAAAAGGCTTCCGGTGTGCCATGACTCTTCTAGGCTCATTTTAAATTAGCCTGTTCCTAGATCGCACGAGGCCTGGGTGTGGTGTAGGGGTGATGTCTCGGCGATCTTGTCGAGCTACTGCGTTGCGGTCCCGAGGGATGGGCAGTTTGTGCCATCATTCTTGCCGACCCTGTCCGTGAATTGATAGCTGAAGTGGTCTGGCTTTGCCTCCATTCGTGAGTAGAGCCTGCCGATAAAGCGTCATACTTCGACCTTATCAACGTCGTCCACGGAGCAACGGGGTTGAAATCCTCTTCCTCCACTTTGATAGCCGCTTCTTCGGTGTATTGCAAAAGGCTCAGCCCGACCATCCCTGCCATACCACGATATTGGACATCTTCCTGTGCAGTGCCTAGGACTTGCTCAAACGGCATGGAGGATGAAGCGGAAGCGGCGCCTTCGTGCCGTGACCTGTCCAGACGCTCCTCGGTCTCGTATGCTCCTTCATCCGCCTGTCGTATCTTGTCCATCAAGTTTTCATGAAATCTTTCGGCAATTTCCTCTTGCCATAACTCCTTATCGATCGGATCCTGCTCCCTCTTCGACTTGTCGATGCTGTTCTGGATTCGGATTATTGCAGCTCGGCTTTCAGCGAATATGCCATGCTTGATTGCCAAATATCGGTGGTCATGTTGAATCCTTGCCTCCAAGTGCGCAATTGCCTTCCTGCGTGTGTTGCAAGTCCACAGGGCTGTGGCGCGACGCCTGGGATTGATGGTGTTGAGACACTTTTCTATCGTGATGATTGCTCTCTTGTGGTTATCGAGTCGGATATTGAGGCTGTTCAGTCGGCTGTGGAGCCCGCGTATCGCGAACTCAGCGGAAGCTTCGGCTTGGATTTCTGTGCAGAGCTGCTCGTGGAGGAAGCATTCGTAGGGGATGTCGTCGGTGGATGAGTGCAAGCCAGACTTGGAGCAGCCTTTGCAGTTGCCGATGATGGCAGCTACGTCTTTTCGACTCGGAGCGAGGGACTCGGTGTGCATCTAGTTCACCAGGATAGTCAGCGACGGGTAGGTCTTGGGGCTTCGGGAATTGAAACAGGGTGCGGAGAAATTTTCCTACCGCCTCCATCCGATTCATCTTCGGGAAGGGAATAAAATGAATAAAAAAAAGAAGATGGCGATTTGTCGAGCTTTGCCTTGGAATAAGGTTGATGACTAGTTGTGTTGCCACAGGTCGTTATCAGGAGCAGTGAGAATGGTGGGGACAGAAAAGGGGGGTTGGGAATAGCTGCAAGGAACCCATCATGTCTAGAACGAATTTTGAAAGTTTTCCGGGTTACGTGATTGGCCACGTGTCAGTTCCTCGAATCCATACGTATGGGATCAATCCAAGCCCGATCCAGGCCCGATCCAGGCCCAAACCGAAAGAAAGCTGCTTCTCGAGCCGTTCACATGGTGTGCAAGGGGGTTGACTTGGAGATGTGTTGTGGCCTACCCTTTCTGTTGCAGTGCGCCAAAACTGGGGCTGAATAGCAAGCTCATATTGACTTATAACTTGCTTGTTCCAGTTGATCAGAAACCGTTGGAAGTTAATGAGTCAACCCGGATATTATAAGGTATTATCAGAGCAGCTACGAGAAGGTGTGCTCTTATTTCAGGAATCTGTGAGTGTGCTGTATCACAACTATTTGTATAACGCCGAGTACCAGAGGCTCAGTCTAGCAATCTTGAATGTGGAATCATTCCAAAAAAAAAAGTACTGATGCATTATGCTAACTAGAGGAAGTGAAGGACAAGCTTCTTGTACCCATCTATGCTGCCAATCAACTCTGGTACGCGGATGTATTCATCAGGACCGTGAGCAACCAATATCGAGCCTGGCCCGTAAAGAACTCTGTTCTTACAGAACTCGGCCCGCAGACGAGGCACATCCGTACCAAAAGCGACCGGAGCCGCTTCGAATCCGTCTATCTCCCAGTCCAGCAAGGCTTCTGGGTATTCAAACACCCACTTCAGCTCGATATCTGGGTGGCGCGAGACAATGTCCGCAACCTTGATCTTGATTCCGGGCAAGTCACAGACCATGCGGACTTCGCAGAGAGCTTTAGCAGAAGGAGCGACGATGTTGTGCTTCTCTCCTCCCTCGAGAGTTCCAATGTTGAAGGTAGAAGGGCCCAGAAGCTCGGACTCAGGCCAACTTGCAGCTGATAGATCATTCAGAACTGCAAGCAGTGCAGACGTTGCACTTTTACCGAGGTGCGGGTATCCCGAATGGCTAGTGGTTCAACTATGAGCATCTCTGTAGCATATCAATGCAAGATAAAAAATAGACTTACCAGGCGACGCCATTGGCTATAAGTTCAAAAGCAACCTGACCCTTATGTCCCTTCGCAAGTTTGCTTTCAGTCGGTTCGGCAAAGATGCCTGATTCCCACGTGACTCCCATATCGTTGGCCGCAATCATTCCATGCCCTCCATTTTCCTCGCCGACCACAAATAATAGCCCAATGTCACCTTCCTCGCGAACCTTTCCTTCTTTTCTCAGCTCCTCAGCTGCTAGGATTTGAGCCGCCAATGGGCCCAGATCATCAGAAGAGCCCCTTCCCCGGATGATGTCGCCGTCGATTGTGAGGGGGATGTGAGGCGGCACGGTGTCCATGTGAGCCGTGAGAAGCACCCGCGTAGTCCTCTCCGAGCCAAGATAGGCGTATACATTGTGTCGACTGGATCCGGGCGCAATTGGAATGCGCTCAACAGTGTAACCCAAGGTTTTAAGATGCTCTTCCAGAAACACGCCAATACCGTGTTCAAGCTCGCTGGTGCTGACAATTGACATCAGTGATTTCAAGAGGTCCACTGCCGGATGGTCCATAATGTTGGACGCCATGGTTGATTTCGCTTGTTGTTGCAACGCTGGTTAGGCTCTGACGATGTCTTGTGGTCAAACGTGTCTCCTTAGCGTCGCCTCGTCTAGCATCCCCTCTTTAAATGTCGCCTTCGGGACTGGACCGAATCAAATGTTCGGGACTGAACCGAAGTACCAACCCGTGAGTCACTGCTTACGTCCACGTCACATGACCCATTTTGAACCAACTTCGAAACGGGCCCGCATCAGCTACTAGTCTAACGTTTGAACAGATTAAGCCAAATAAGCGAGTCGACTAAGATGGATGCGGTTTTAGAATAAAGTTGACCAAATGGACAACACTCTACTACAATAAGCTTACAATTGGCAACCTGGGACTCGAATTATAGGGGACAAATCCCCAATCAAACTTGACATACGACGACCTTCATGTGCACGTAGTTCGGTAATAGAACAACACATCTCATGTTTTCTTCAAGCATTGAGGCTATGTTTAGTATGGCGAGGTGAGTTTGCCCCAATCTAGGAGTATGATGTCGCTCAAAGCAGAGCCGATTCTCAGGTATTTCTGTCTAGGCCACGCTGTTGCCCAGACCCAGCTATCCGTGTGGCAA
The DNA here is from genome assembly GCA_025328625.1 of Colletotrichum sp. SAR11_240. Lineage (NCBI taxonomy): Eukaryota > Fungi > Ascomycota > Sordariomycetes > Glomerellales > Glomerellaceae > Colletotrichum > Colletotrichum sp. SAR11_240. The sequence continues at coordinate 108,668 of JAKMXA010000141.1, read as the reverse complement.
CAGGGAGGGTTGCACCACTCGGACGGGTCGCTGCACATGTGCCCTCGATAAAATTATGTAGTTTGCGAAGGAACGCCAGCGTAGACGTGGTCTCAACCTCAGGGCTCAAGCTAACGCCTTTCACGCAAGGCTGCAGAGTCTCGCGTCAAGATACCATCAAATCTATTTCGGAAAAGCAAGCCGTGGATTCTGTTTGGGGCATCGCAGTTTGGCGGCGAAAAGTCGTGAAGTGCGACAACCTCTGTGGCACCCGAGCAGGAGAGGTACCTTAGATGTCACTAGCCGCCATGAGTGTTGCCTCAATTCAACACATCATTCGCCTAGGACATTAGAAACCAGGAAGGCGCTCAGGGGCTGTCACACGTCGAAACTAAACATATAAATCTCACAAACTTCCACTGGCTGGTTCACTAAGTCTGTGGGGGTGGAGACACACGAAGCCATACCAAATAGAAAAACTGCTTCATCCAGCGATCTCTGTCCCATCAGGTTACTCGGAATTATGTCTTCAGAGAGGATCATGATCTATCAAAATGGACTTTCGACTCCCGGCGTGCACGTCCGACACGAATCAGACAGTCAAGATCCGCCACCCGAATACACGTATCCCGATTCCCCTACCGATGGGACGATCACGCCTGGCCGCGCCAACACCCCCTTCTCAAACTTACCGGCAACGGAAAGATTAGTCAGACGACAGGTTCCGATCATCGCCATTTCATCAGGGTCTCCCGGAGTGCCAATCTACATGGTGTGCTTCCTGCTGGTCATTTGTTTGTTGGCCTGTAAGTCACATCTCGGACAGTAAATCCTGTGCGGACCTGCTAACCCCTGAACGACAGACCATCTGGTTTCGCTATGTATGGCCATCTACACTTGATGACCCTTAGGGCAATATGCACTGCAAAACAAGTCCTGAATGGCCTGATTTCATGTCGACTTGGACCACTTGGGAATGCCCTCAGCGAAAGTCGGTGTGAGTGCCGGCGTGGATAATTCTTTAAATTGAAATTACGGTCTCGTGCGGACTTCGACGGCCACCCTTTATTGTGTGAACTACAGAAATACACCCTGATACCCGGTTTTGTGGTTTTGGAGAACCCGTGCGGCTCCCCACGGGGCCTCAATTCTCGCATCCAGGTGCACATCCCGACGACTTACCATACCGAGATTGGAATTGAGTTTCAGCTTCGATGGTTTTCTGGTGAGGGTTTGGGTGAAAATACGGAATCAGCACTTGCAGTTCACTGGGCGCGTATCTCTATATATACCTCGGTTCCCATGTATGCGAGCGGCATTCCAAATTGGCCAGATTGCACGCTGTCTTTGACTACTCGAATTCAGATTGTCCAGATTTCTCGTCGCTTCGACTACTTGAATTGAGAGGCTTTATTTCCCTGATTTCTCTACGACAGCAGCCATGGATCCGTTCAAGCCCATGCCGTCTGGAATCCTCCGGATGATACTCGAGATCCTGCCGAGCCGCTCCGATTTTGCTGCTGCGACTGAAGCGTCCAAAGCCTTCCGTAACGCAGCTGATCCGTTCGAACCCGTCCCGCCTAGAGTCCTCCGGATGATACTCGAGATCCTGGCGAGCCGCTCCGATATTGCTGCTGCGACTCAAGCGTCCAAAGCCTTTCGTAACGCAGCCGTTCGGTTCGAACACATCCCGTCTGAAATCGTCATGATGATACTCGAGAGCATGGCGAGCCGCTCCGATGTTGCTGCTGCGACTCAAGCGTCCAACGCCTTTCGTGCCGCAGCCATCTCATCACGCAACCAGATCCGCCTCTTGCAAGTCCAGAACGATCTCAGCGGAGATCTTCTCCAAGCCGCGATGGCTGTCATCTTGTTTCCAGGTCCGGGTTCGGATGAAGCGTCAATATCCCATCACTTGGGCGACTGGAGAAATGATCGGCTTCCGAACCCATTCTCTAATCTTAAAGATGTCAACAACAAGATCCTCATAGAAAGGTTGGATAACCTCTGTGGCTGCTTGCGACGTGTCATCACCGACTATTTGTCCAAGGCCACCAGTGTTCGACTGCCGTTTGCGTATCGAGCGTTGCCAACGTGGTCAAACCCGTATTATTTTCAGTTGACTGCCCAGAGCGATCTCCATGCACATCACTTGAACAGTTTCAACATTAACGAACTGGGAACTGATGAGCGGTGCCGTGTCTATCGCGCCTTTCTACAATACGAGATTCTCAGCAAAATCTATGGCCCCTTGACAGCGGCAAGGGCACCTGCCGGTCCTCAACCCAGGTTTCATACGTTTGACTGGAATGATCTCTTCCACAACTCCACACCAGCCTCCGACCACAAGCTCTTTGGGAGCGTTCGCGAGTATTACATCATGACACATCGCGCGGTGCTTGCCCAACTTGAAATGAATCCCCTTCACACGTTTGGCCAACAACCTCCACGATACATACCGGAGGAGTGTGAACATGCGCCTCGCGTGGGACAGTACGATTTTCCACCCAACCGGAGATACGTGGTAGCACGTAGCCGAGGTCGTGATGTCGATGGGTTTGCTGTGTTAGCCAGCGGCGGTCTTGACACACTCGTGGGCGTTCTGACGGCGCAACCAGCGACAATGCACATTCTGTATCGGAGGCTCTGGCGAGAATGTGAACGCAACTTTCACAGGTTTAGCGTGGTTGATTCGATCCCGGGTCTAGATACAAACGATCCAGACTACGCAAACTATATAAACGAGACACAACGCTGGTTTTTGGCTGGTCTGGTTCGGTTGCAAAGACAGAGGGCTTACGGCGTTTTTCGGGACGACCGCTTCTATCCGCGCCCCATGGCATCCATGACACAGCGATTTCGACAAGGAACGATGCAAAGCAACTTTCTCACCCTCAGAAATTATCGATGCGCAGATGACAGGGCTTGGGGTGCGGAGATTTCTTATTCTAACCCACACGTCTGGGCAAGCCTCAACCAGTCTCGCATTCTTAGAGAGGCTTGGAAAAGATGTGAGAGACGCGGGACCTGTTCTTGGAGAATCATGACAGAGTAGACAGCGGTTCATAGGGCAGACAGCGGCTCGCAGGGCATACAGCGGTTCACACTTGAACGATTAGCAGTTTAGAATAGAACATTACTTATGAACGAAGACGCTTTCTCCCCGACTTCATACGCTTAGTGAATAATACCTCATGTCAAGCCAGCAAACGCCGTCGCATAGATTCAAACCTGTCCCAAGATTTCCAAGTTATTCAATGATACACATTCAATTTTACGGGTGTTGTTTGATGGAGTCAATCTTGACTCTGATAGGTTTCCAGATCCTGGCCGCAGCACTGTCAATCCAGATCGCTGTCGTCTCATCTGTCTTGTAAAGACTCATGTCGAACCGGCTGAAGAAGTTTGCGATGCTGAGATACATCTCAACATAAGCAACACTATGGATGATTAGCTCTTTGTTCAGCTTTGACCGCACTACCGTATTCAAACTTACTTCATGCCCAGGCAGGATCGTGGTCCCTTGCTGAATGGAACGAAATACTTCTCCAACGCCCATCCCTGTTCTCCGAGCCAACGTTCTGGAATGAACTTCTCAGGCTCGGCGAATAGATCAGGGTTGTCATGAATAGTGCGGAGAGTCTGCGAGACAGTTGTCTGTGAGGCAAGTAGAGTCAGTATACCGTACGCAATATCAGAAAAGGCGCAATACTCACGCCTTCCGGAAGATAGTAGCCGTCAACAGTGGCGCCGCCTTTGGGGACTCTTCTCGGGATGATGCCAGGCACTGGAGATGAGAGACGCAAAATCTCCTTGATAGTCGCACTCTACATGTCAAAGGTCAGTGGAATATCCCCAAAACCACGCGCTAAATGAGCCACGTACCAAATACGGTAGGCTGCTGATGTCACGGTACTCATAAAGACCGTCCGAGTTGGTGCCAACAGCCTTGAGCTCTTCAAGCACCTTCTCCAACTTGTCAGGATGCCTGAGCAAGTAGTAAGTGCCGAAAGTCAGGCCAAAGCTAGTTGTGTCGGTGCCTGCAAAACACAAAGCCAGAGCTTCGTCAACAAGCGCCTCACGGCTTAACTTATGGTACATCTTTGTGTTTTTGGTGCTCAGCAAAGTATCAAAATATGTGCTGCGGCCGTCGGAAGAGGTGTCGATTCCAGCGTTTTGCTTGTCTTCAATCTCCTGAATCCACTCGGAGCATTGCTGCGGAGTTGTGTTAGGCGATATGCAATGCAACTTCAAGACGTGGGTCATCGGAGGATTTACTTACGTGGCGGAACTGAGCATATCCCGGCAGCAGCTTTTGAGCGATGCTCATGGGAATAGCCATGGCAAGATGAATGAGAAACGGGAAGTGCTTCGTAATCAGGAAGTTCTCTGCAAACTTTTCCATGATGTCCAAGAAGGGGGGAAACTCCTCGTCCTGGTCAACCAAGTTCATGTTTCTGTCGAATAGGACAGGCATAATGGTATCGACCTTCAGCAAAGAATATAAATCAGCAACCTTTCCAACAAAAGTCACAGATTAGAATCAATAACAACGGTAAAACTTACTGTCACGGCCTGCCAGAAGGGCTGCATGCTGATAGCTTCTCCCTTCTCGAATGACCTCTGGGCCCTTGCCATGGCCCTCTTGACGACGTCAAGAACGACGGGGGCCAATTGATCCATCTGTTTTGGCGAAAAAATTGACTTCACAGTGTTCCTGCGCTGCTTGTGCGCCTCAGGATCAATCAACATGATGATGGAATACTTGATACCGCCTCCGCTCTGGAAGAAGTCAGGGTCCTTGGTGTACTTGGTGCCATTTCCGTAAACCCTTGATGACGCTGTTAGTTTACACTTTTGCCACTGAAGACTCAATTGCTAACATACTCTTTGAAATATTCTGGGTTATAGACATGCACTCTGCTTGGTGAAACTCTCACAACAGGTCCTGCTTCGGATCAGTCCGTGTAGTCGCGTTCGGGCATCGGGATCTCACTCACCATACTTAGCGTGGAGTTTGGGGTAATCCTTGATGTAATGGCCGTCCAGGATGACATCCTGGTAGAACTCATACCAATAAGTGGCTGCAGCGTACCATGGGCCAGGGATGTTTCTGAGGGGGTGGAACAGGAGCCTGTAGGCCACGAGTCCGACGGCATAGAGCACAAGCCCCACGACAAAAATTCGCGGGGCGTCGCTCAGGAGACTCTGCTGGCCCAGAAGCTTCAGGGCCATGTTTCGATCTGGGTGAAGTCGGTCGACTTCAGAAGCGATCGCCTTGGGTGCGTGGAGAAAAGAGAGAGGTAGAAGTAATGCAATTGACTCGCATAGAACGGAGAGGTCTGAGCCAACGGGATGAGATTTGGCGAATCTCGCTTCCCTTATGGCCTTTTCGCAGTCGCCGCGCTGCACGGTTCTGCACTCAAAGATAGTGTTGCCCAAGTTGGAAATGGTCGACCAAGGCACTCTCGCTATTTCGAGGAAAGGCAGCAGGCGGCAACAGCGTCGAGAATCCCTGATCGAGCCAATCGTTGATCATTTTCTCCATTGGGGGTTGAACCTATATGTAAGTATGCAGGACATCTGCGGGACCCCATCAACTCATCAATCGCACGTCGCTATGGCCCTCACCGCTAAATTAGCGTGGGCCTACTGTGCCGTTCGATGCCTCTGGCCCTGAAGCAGCGCTGCCGTGTTACTCAGACAAACAAAACAAGGGCATTACTTGGTATGTTTGCCTGGATACAGAGAGGCTGAATTGGTCATTCGACGGATCGCGGGCTGACAGTCAAGGCAGCAGTCGAGGCTGCAAGGCAGCAGACAATGGCTTACATCACTTTCGGTGTTGCCGCCTTATGGATTTGGGGCGCCGCTGGTTTGGGGGCCGATTTCTCGCATCTTGCTTCCCGAAATGTTCGGGTTAGGGCTGAAGTACCTGAGTCCTGGGATGCAGTGATTCATTTTGGTGGCTGCCCGGGCATCCTTTACATGAGATGTCACTGAAACAGGACCTGTCAAGAGGCGCGGTCGCTGTTCCTTCCAGGCGGAACTTGGTTGTGATCCTTTTGTGGCAACTCTCCACTGCCGGATGCGGCATCGTCTGATAGTCCTCTTCGTGACACGATCCACTTGCAGTGCTCCGTGGAGTTCTTCAGCGAACGAGATCCTCGCCGGATTGCACACGAACATCGGACAAACATTGCATGAGAACATCTGACAACTGTTGACAAGTCAACATGTCGTGTCTCATTGGCTATTCTTGTGCGATGCGATGTAACCAGCCCCTGATGTTCGAGTTCCGACCCCTCCTGGCGGGATCAGCCCAACGGGACCACGAGTCTTTCCATGTCTTCCGGGGGGGTTTCTTCCCCTTGGCACCACGGTTTTGGCCTCTGGAGTCTGGAGGCACCTGCGGACCCCTCAAGACCAAGAGCCGAGCCCACACACTGCGAACTATCCCGGCATCTCATATGGCTACTCTCTCATAGGCTAGTGTCCTGAAAACCGCGGGGCCTATGAAAACAGTCCGACGGAATGTGGACTGTGTCTGGCTGTCTGCGCCGCGAACCTGCAGCGCCGCCAACATTTAGCGGCTCGGGACGATTGGCTATCCTCTCCTTCGGTGAATCTAGCAGGCTGTAAGGCAGGGAAATCCCAGTATCTGCGACCGGCAAGCAAGCAATCCTAGCCACAACAACGTGTTTTTTCGATTTTCTAATTGAGCAAAGTTCAGACTTCGGCGTCCTAACTCTAGTCCGGGTAATACCAGACCGAATCTGGTCTTTTCTTGGGGATTTCCACTCTCCCCAATGTGATAGCAGGGTTGCATCAGTTCCCCCAAGTAGGTACAAAAGGGAAACCTGCAGACAGAACGGATCTTGCTCTGTGTGCTAGGTACAAGTCTGTAATCGGTACCCCCGAAAGGGGTATCCTAGGCATTACAAGCGGAACCTCAACGCGCAGTCGCGCATTATTACACACAATACCTAGCTCCACGGGCTCCAAGTGCCGCGATGCTGTCACATGGTGCACCTTAGGGTCTCCAGTGAGAGGAGATAACTTCTTGAGGGGACTTTTAGGTGGATAGCGGCCGCCGGAAATGTGTAGGCTCCAATGCACGCCAATGGCGGTGCAGCAAGGCGAAGGCTGACATTGCTGACACCGAGTCACCGACGGCCACAGTTATGTCTCTTTTGAGTAAATGTCTGTCAGCTTCTACGGACTCTTACGCCCCCAGACTTGTCAACTTGGGAAAATCAGAGGTTGGCCTTGCCTTGGGACTGGGACATCCATGTCTATGGTGATGTGTCCAAGTCCCTGACCCTCCTAGCGGAGCTAAGATCAACTCCTTGACTCGCCCTTCTGTGGTTCGGACAATAATCGCCGCCTCTTTCGCTTGCGGTGACGAAACCCTCGCAGAAGGGGGTGGGTCTCTTCTCCCGGTCGTCCTAGGCTTCCTGGTTAGTCACAAGGGCAGCCTGACCGGTGTCCTTGGGGTCAACATCTCTGTCGAGGCGGAGTCCTGTTTGTCAATGGCTTGGTGTGCAGGTTTGCCTGCTGCAGGAACGTCCAGACCTTTGGGGGCTTGCGCCGACAGGTGAGTCCGCTCGGCGTTAGCCACCGACGAGACAAGATGGGAAGTCGGGGTGGAGGATGATGTTTGGTCACTTGGCTGTGTGGCTCCAGGTCTGTTCTCTCAATTATAAGGTGTGGCCGCATAGGGCTGCACTTGTCATACTCATAAATGGCGCGAAGCTACATATTCCCTGGAAGGACGAACCAAAAGACACAAATTGAAGAACGCCGCCATCTCCCGCCTTCTTTTCAACCCTTTTTTACTTTCTGAGAGATCCCAATCTCGCTCCCAAACTCAACCAACTTCCACGCCGAACATGAGCTCAGACGACAGGTACAGGGTCTCTTGCAAGAGGGCCTCCACAGACATGGACCCCTCGTCTAACGATGTGGTTCCCTCGAAAAGGATCATGCTTGGAAGACGCCCCTCGATTACCACCGTGTCGGATATTAGTCCCTCAGAATCTTCATCGCCGCCAGCTACCCCAGTTTCCGAGTACCAAGCAACTGCAACTCAGACCTCGCCTTCGGATCATGGCAGCGCGGCATGCGACCGCAACCTGCGTGACATCATGGCGGCCGACGCCCAATATGTTCGGATTCCGGACTGTTTCTCGTCCATCATGTCCGTCGAGCCCGCCATGAATGTCAACTGGCAGCGGCTCAAGGAGGAGGCCAACGCATGGATCAAGGAGTACGTGATTTAAGACAGGCCCGATGATCATCTGCACGAAATCACGCTAACGAACGGCCAGCATTTACCACCTCAGCGATGCACAGGCGAAGAAGCATTCACGAGCCAATTTTGCGTTCATGAACGCCATGTGGATTCCGTACGCCGACGAGGAGTCTTTCCGGGTGATGCTGGATTGGAACAATTGGGTGAGTTATCAGACGACGCAATAAAGTTTCAAATATTCCGACTAACACTCGTATCAAGGTCTTTGCTTTCGATGATCGTATGTGGGCATGGTATACCCTCGCCTCTATTGGTGACTAATCAGGAAATCGCAGAATTCGATGAAGGCCACTTGAAAGACGACCCCGTCATGGCTCAGAAGGAGCTTGATGCTCACATGGCAATCTTGGAAGACAAGAACCCGCCAGTGCAGCGCGACGACAACCCCATTCACTACGTATTCCAGACAACTTGGCACCGTTTCAAGAGGGTCAGATTGCATTTGCTTCACGTAGCGGACGCTTCACGAAGACTAACTCTTCCCAGAGAACATCACCAGAGTTACAAGCTCGCTACAGGGCATCCATGAAGGGCTACTTTGAAGGCCTGATTGGTCAAGTCAAGGTGCAGGAATCACAAAAGGCGTTGAAGATCTCAGTCAAGCAGTACATGGACTTCAGAAGGGCGACAATTGCCTGCGAGCCATGCTACGCCCTCGTTGAGTGGGTGCCAGATGAAGCCTTCTCCTTCGTTCCGTGGCTAACAGATCTTCCCTCCAGGTATGCGCACGGAATTAGCATCTCGCAGGAGCAGGTTGACCACGAGTCGGTCCAAACCTGCATGCAAACTGCATCTGATCTCGTCATCCTGTAAGTTTCCTAGTATGACGGCCTGCAGCAACTTGCAGTTCGCTTACACCAGTGCAGTGTCAACGACATCCTCTCATATCGCAAAGACTTGGTAAGCACACAATCAACCAGCCAATCTCCATGCTCGCATCGCTTACGTCCGTATGTAGGAGCAAGGAGTTGACCACAACCTCATCTCGCTTCTCAAGGCGCAGGGCTACTCGACCCAGGCCGCTGTGGACAAGATTGGTGACATGATCGATGAGTGCTACAAGAGATGGTACGGCGCGATGGCGAGAATGCCCCTCTGGGGGGAGAAGATCGATCGGGAGGTCCTCAGGTACCTCGACGGCTGCCGCAACATTGCGCTTGGCAATTTGCACTGGAGGTGAGTCGTTCTAGCCGACGCTTGAATCATGCACCCCCCTGACATGAATTGCAGTTACGAGAGCGGCCGTTACCTGGGTGCAGAAGGCGCTGAAGTGCGACAAACTCGCATTATGCGGCTGCCTTCTCCGGGTGTTTGAAAAGTTCTGGGTGCTTACAGCGTCTCGAATTTCACAAAAGCTGAGTCAACTGTTTTCTTGATGATGCTTTGGTGGCCGTTTATCAACGTTTACGAAGGAGTTGGAATAGTTTAGACGAGATACCGGACATCGTGTCCTGCTTATGGTTTTGGGTGGAGGCCTTCTGATTTTTCCTTGTAGACATTCATGGAGTTGCAAAGATACCAAATTGCAATGTTTTTATTCATGTGGTTTATCCTATAGCTCATGTATCCTTTTTCCCTCTTTCATTCGCCTTGTGTCTTCGTCACTTGCTTTCTCGCGCCGCATGTTCCCCAGCTCGCTTGCCAGAAAAGACCCCATCAGCGATTGACAACCCACTCACGTACCCGTTGGCGCAAACTCCGACGGCAGTTCTCCCAGCTGCATATAAACCGGGGATGGTCTTATCTTCCCCTGTCAGGACCAGCCCCGTGTCTCCATCGACGCGCAGGCCGCCAAGAGTGAGGCCATTGACAGCTTGAATGCCTCCCACGCGGCACGAGATGTCAACGCCGTAGAAGGGGGGCTTCAACAGCGGTGTGCAGTACTCTGAGGCCTTATGCATGCGATCTTCATTCCGGCTCGAAATGTCCCGGTTATACCCCTCCACCGTACTTTTCAACCCCTCGGCCGAGACGCCGAGTTTGCTGCCCAGCGCCTCGAGCGAACTTGCTTTTTTGTAATCCCAGTAAAGCCAGTGGAGTCTTTGAACCAACAGAGGAAAGTTTGTTTGCTTAAACAATTGGCCCCTGGCCTTAGCCCACTGATTTGAGTCAAGAATCAGAAATCCTTTCGCGTCGTGATCCCGAATCATGATGTCGCTTAGAGTCGCCCCGTACATGTCCTCGGCTGCAAATCGCTTGCCGTCTTGGGCCACGACAACACCCTCAACCAGGGCTGTTGGTGGGTACAGAAAACGCCAGGCGGACATCTTGTTCATGTTGGACACTGACCCCCCGGCTTCGACACCGATGTTGATTCCAGACCCGTCATCGCCCTGTGTTCCAAGGGGTGCGACGGTGGAGAACTCGGGGAGGTAAACTTGCCGCATTTCGTGATTGAAGGCGAACCCGCCGGCTGACAGCACGACAGCCCGCGAGTGGATCGTCTCTGATACGGCATGTTCTTGCCAGATTTTATTAGCTTGTTGGTGATGCTTGTCCGCCAACTGTGAGGCCATCAGCTGATACTTCTTGGTCTTCTTGACCAGGCTCTGGTGCTTGGCAAAGACAGAGTTCGTATTGGACATTGTCCTGATCTCTACTCCACTTGTCTTGCCCTTACCATCAAACAGGACTCTTTGGACTTTCGTGGCAGGCTGGAAGTCGACCCCAAGTTCCAAGGCCGACTGGAATAGAACGCGCCAGAGCTCCCCGCCCGAGAACCCTGGTTGGACCATCCGGTGTCCTCGCGGAGCCGGTTCCGCCACCTTGTTGAAAGGATGCGACTTCTCATTGCCAGAGAAGTACAGATAGTGTTGATTTGTCGGATAGCTCGTCTTGTACGGACACAAGGATGCCTCGAATCGTGCGCCGTGCTTCTCCAACCACTCGTTTCGCTGGACGCTCTCGTCACAGAACCTGCGCAAGGTCTTGTCGTCGACCGCGTCCCCCGTTTCCTCTTTCAGGTAGGCAAACATGTTGTCCGGTGAGTCGTGCCCATAGCCTGCCTCCTTCTGCTGCCTAGTTCCACCTCCAGCGTACACGACGCCGCCCGAAAGCGCGGATGCGCCGCCCCCGTGGGCATCGTCGAGAAGGAGCACCTTTGCGCCTTTTTCCGCCGCCGCGATACTCGCGCACACCCCGGCTACCCCACCACCGACGACAACTACATCTGGGGGCTGGGTTCGCTTCAGAGTCGAGTACTTGTGATGAAATTGGTTGGGTGCAGGTAATATTGATTGGAGACGCCACGACGATGCATTTGGTTTGGGGACCTTTTGCAATGCTGCACTTTTGCGGCAGAGCAGCATGACGATAGTGCGGCTGGCCTCGCCAAGTGAATTGAATTATGGTGAGGTAACGTTTAGAAAGGAAATTTCGTGTTGGGTTTACGGGCGAACGGGGGATGGCGCGGTTTTGGGCATAGTTAAGCGGTTCAATTGCTCAATGTCTCAGTTTGTTTGCTGTTATTCTACCGTTCATCGCGTGGTTTTTGACAGCAAGCGCGGTGTCCTTTACTGTCCGTCATTCCGCGTGTCTTGAACTTAGACGTCCTGGCTCTCCCACGGAGAGCGTGCGTTCCGCGGAGACACAGTGACATTTGTTTACCCCCAAGCTTGGCAAACTCCGAATTATTGTGCTACCTGCTGCACCTATCCGTCGTTGTCATGAACACAATGCAATGTTTGAGACTCAGCAATATTACTGATGTTTGCCTTAAAGTAAGGGTTGCATATTAAGCACCAACGAGATGGGTTGGACGTGAGCACCCAGCAAACCCGTGGTGGGTCTCTCGGCTGATGTACCCATCATCCCAGGCAGCAGCTAAATCCTTCCGGACATGCCCTAATGCAGGAAATAACAACCCATCATCCATTGCCCTTGCTTGCTTTAGGGGGCGGGCAGAAATAATGATCGCAAGTTGAAGTCAGTATGCAGCCGGCTTCATCGCCACTGGAGTTCCATGTAATGGACAAAGGCGTTGGGCAAGCTCACATATCACATCAACACAAGTAGGCGGCAACATTGAAGGATTGACATGAACTCGGGGGCTACCCCCATGCAGATTGGTACATACAGGCTTCATACGAGAGAGCCTTGCGTGCTCTCAGTCGACTTGTAGCCAATCGCCACGAATGAGATGAACAATCATCACATTTTCTACTTGACAAACTGGGTCTCTTCCAAATTTGGGTAAGTAACGCCCAGTAGGATGAGTGCCAATGTCGTCAGGATTCAAGACGAGCCTGACACTGCCCGTTGGAAATAGAGTCATGCCGAGCTTGGGGTTAACCGCCAGTCTGTGTGCCAATACCACCTTCTTGCCGTCGATTCCGAAGGTACGGCCCACTCGGAATCACACATCAGGCTGCGAGCTGAACGTTGATGTTTGGATGAAGGAGCTGAATCCCTCCCTGCCCACTTCGGTATGGCGGCTGGAACCAACAACTGCAACGCCAAGTTGCAGGGGTCGCAATCTAAACACCGACACGACACCCCGCGCTGATTCCCGAGGATTCGGTGACCGCCCTATGTTTTATCAATCAAAGTCGGCGTTCATTGGGTGACAAACCATGATTCAGCTGTAAGTGTGTCCATACCGGTGAGAGGAAGTTGGTTTCGAGGCGGACCAGTGAGGCGCGCAAGGGATTCTCAATCCTGTATTTGTTGGTGCCTGCACACCATCTTCGCTCGAGATCGGCGAGGCGGAGGGCTCCCTAGTTCCAATCTGGTTGTAGAATTAAACGTCATTCCCGATCCTAAGCGCTGGACTAAATAGGGAAATGCCAGGGACCAATATCGTGGTGGGGTTCTGCAATTTTGTGTTGGTGCTGACTTGCATGACCCTGTACTTGCAAATCCCAGGTTGGATAATCTCAAGCTGAACTGAGGCCCTTAGAGTAGAGCCAGATGAAAGTAGAAGCCAAAAGAGACACTTGGCGTACTATGTACACATGATGTCCTGTGTTGCGAAACATGCCGCCCCGGCCCATTGTCTTAAATTCTTCATGTACATGTACCTTATCAGCAACACTCATGGTCAGCTGAAGGCCTGCAGCAAGTAAATCCGGCCCTTCTAAGAATATCTTGGAGGTTATTCTGACTCTGCCAAAACCAGCACGGCGTTGAGTTTGAAATTACGAGATGAATGAAGGCTGATATGCGCGAGATCCTCATGCTTTGTTTTCGACTGTGAATCACGTATTCCCATAATCAATCTGAGCTACTTCATCACAGAATTTGCTCCAAAATCGTAATGTAGAATCGCGATTACCCTCAACTTCCACGCGTCGTACCTACATTCGTTGGAGATTATGTAATTAGCACGCTATGATGAGGATCCCTTTTCAAGTGAATTCTATAGAGTGATACAGCTGAGGTACTGTTCTTCCGCTTTCACATGCTGGCTCATCAGATGCTTGCAAAGTCCAGTATAGAAGGTGTTCCGGGCGAGTATGCAAACTTTCACTATAATCAAAGCTTCGGCGAAGACCCAGAACTGGCCCGGTGACACAGCGCACAGCCTGTATTCCTTGCCAATTGCATGTGTTCTGAGTCAAAAGACAGCTTGGACATTCTCCTATGCCGTAAACTTTGTCATACTATATGATAGACAAGCTATTCAGAAATAGGGTGACCATGAAAAAAACAATGTTAACCTTAATAATAGAGAATGATATCTAAACTAACAGGTCTGTCAGTTTTCATGCGTCACTCACTGGTTTTAGTTTGAATGTCTCGATATCTCTCAAATGATGAGCCTAAATAGTGATTTTCTGTATTGACTGGATGTAACTATCATTTTACAACTAGGTACTTAGGCCACATTGAACCCACGAGCATCGAACCTGCTTACTGAGGGCGGCTGACTCATACGATCATTTGACCTCAACTAATGCAGAGCGCATGAAACCTGTTTACTGTCAAAATCGTATCTATGAGAACTCTTCAAGACCATTTACGGGACCATGAAGAGCACTTAACCTCCTGTATGTAGGTGTAAAGCTTCTCAACATTTCAACCCAAAGTGACGTGTGTTGGAATAGAAGATTATCTGCGAAGCCTCAACCCAGCATTAGCCAATTTCGAGGCATAAAGGTCAGAGCCATAGCCTTAGTTGTGATTATTCAACCTTCACAAGTGCAAAATTGGCGGCCAGTATGATACCTAGTGTGCCTTGACATGTAATTCAGGGAAGTCAGGAGGAAATGAAACAATCAGATCATCTATGCACATATGATACGCACTCATATTACCCATGGCTTCGAGCTATCGTTTGTGAAGAATCTGGAGGCAGCTCGCTCATAAGTTACATTCCGTCATTCGCAACAATTCCTCAGCATATCAGAATGCGCATGAACATTTCCTCACTGGCATCAGCTTGCACGCGGAGGTTTAAACGTCGACCACGACGCTCAATCAATTCACTAGCTATATTCTCTATCGACCTTCTACGGCTGGGCTGCCTGGCCGCGTAATTGATGGACCAGATGTCAACCCACAAATGTGGATGGATCGACTACCTGAGCCCACCTCTGTGCTCTTTAGGGGTACCTTCAGCGACGGTTGGAGAGTCGTCGACCGGGAAACAATATAGGATTGCAGGGCTATAAAAGCGTCTCATGATCTGACAATATCGGTGAAATACTTTCGGGACTGAGACGTCTCGGTGGAGTAGTTTCTTTCACGAACCTCTGCTGATCTATCCACCATGACGTTGCGCTGGACCCAAATCTGGAAGGTCGGGTCCGGGTGTTGCGCCAAGCGTCATCGTCAGGAGACCTCCAGGCTTGGGGGTTTACTGATCCTAATTACACGCTGAGTAACCCGAGATGGTTGAATGGCTATGTTCATGAAGGTCGCCGATGATAGACAGCGTGATGATGGAGGCGGCACGGGAGAGCAGACATTTCAAGTCGCAATGAACATACGTTGACTGTTGCTTTTCTCAAATCTCTGAATTTTGGGGTTCCGTAATTTGAGCCTGACGTTTCATAAGAGACCTTGAAAGTCTGGTTCGTCTGGATGTCGTAAATTCATGCGCCGAGGAAAGCGACATTGCCAAGGAAAACATTTGTTGACATGATCATCCGATTGAATGTTGACAATCTAAGATATCAATGATTATTTTAGACTAACTCTGGTCGATGGAGAAGACAAAAATTACGAAGAAGACAGATATCCCATGGGCCACAAGAAGGCATCGTGTGACCACGCCCGCGTAGCAAAACTTGCCAGCATGGGCCTCCCAGATGAATACGTAGGTCATGCTGGCAAATGACAACAGAGTTGCGTTGACTGAAGAATAATTCTTATCACTCGAGTTCAGGCCTCTTTGACAACGGTCAGTGTATCATGAATTCAAGAGCATTGATGACCAGGTACTTGGAAAAGTTGCAACAATGCTTCCCATCCTGATTCCGCCCTTAGTTTAGACTTGACGCCGAAACAAGCACTGGTTCACCTCATCAGAGTGCTAAGTCATGTTCACCTTGTCAGTTAGGATTACTTTGTATGCAGTAGAGAACAAATGTATCACTAAATTACGATAGCTCCGACGAGTTGCGCTTGCTCCTTTTCAGCAGTAGAACCGACATGGGTAAGATGAGCTCTGACAGCTACAAGTAAGTCATCTCATATGGTAGATTTCCACCTAGTATTATACAATCGTGTAGTTGTACAGTGATTACATAGTTAACGATTCGCTTTTGTGACATGTCGTCAGCATCCAGACCCGATTTCCAACCCCATCTGCGCCTTGATCCCCCTTAGTGTGTACCATCGCCGAATTGTTGCCATCTTCCCGGACGATTGATTGTTTCCTTGACTTCGTAAAATAGTTTCCAGGTTGGTGACTTGTTTCATCCAGCATAGGTAGTGTTCTTCGGTTAAGCGTGATTGTAGTCGCCTCTTTGACGACAACTCTGCCACTGCCCCGTAGACACCTTCCCACAAGTAGATATGATGCAGCTACCACCAACAGCAGGTCATCATGTAGTTGTCTGCTTGAAATCCTTCTGAACGCGGATCGAGTGCAATGGAATCTCATCCTCGCTCTTGTCGTCCGGCTTGGTAGGGTAGCTCGTCACAGTATATCCGAACCCAAGTCCATCGGCGTCGGGACGCAACTTCCGGTCATTCAGGGGTGGCGTGCGGTCACCGCTCCTCCCATCGGATCCGTTCTCGTCAGAGAGTCGATAAAAAGGGTCACCGCCTGCTGAGTGCTTCGTGGTCGACTGGCTGCGGTTGACGTTTGTGCCGTTTGGGTCTTGCGACGACATTCCGTTGCTGAAGTTGGACTTGTTCTTGGAGCCGAAGCCCATCGCCGTTCCGACTCTAAACATACCACCCATGCTGCCCTTGATACCGCAGGCTCGGGCGACCTTTTGCATGGCGGGTCGAAGGGTGGGAAGGCAGGCGGAGACGATGCCAGCAGACATCTCGATGGCGGTCCAGCCGACGGTCGGGGCGAGGGTGTAGGTTGGGTCAAGGTTGCTGTAGGTGAAGAGAACGCTCGTTCGGTAGGCAGAGGTGAAGACGACACTAGCAACTGATTAGCATCGCATGACAGGGAGCACTCCGATCCTCGAAGATCAGGGGTAACAAATAGGGGGCTCACAAGAAACCAAGGCCAAAGGCGAATGTCAGGGCAATCTTCTCCGCCTTCTGCAGCTGCAGCTTCCAAACCTGAGGAATAGGCATGAGAAGAATCAGGAGATCGGTGAAGATGGTCGAGGCGGCATTCGCAATCCATGTGGCGACCTGGTTGATACAGCGGCCGGGAAGATCGGGATACCACAACTTTTCAACGGGGACGCAGATGAAGATGAACAGGAACGTGATGCAAATAACCCAGGCAAAGACGAATGCTCCAACACCCCAGGTCATCTTCTTGAAGAAGGGGATGTGGAAGATGCGGTAGTACATGAGCAGCAAGCTCAGTTTCGTCCAGCCCAGGTTCCATGCGTAAAGGATCTCTGCTACGACAAGGAACTTGGCCATCAAGACGATGTTATCCATCTCGACCTTGTCGGCGTGGACGCCCATGCCCTTTGAGAGGTTAGAATGTGCAGTTCATCTTCGAATTGGGGGCTCTACTTACTACTGAGTGCATGGCAAAGATGAATCCTACGACGACGATGTTCCATAACTGCTTTATGGTTAGTCTAAGGCCTAGCAGTCTAGATGACGCTCTAAACGTCTATTTCGAGGAGGGACGCACCATCGACCAGATGATCAGGTAATCATCCCACCACAACTTCTGTGCCTTGAGATGACGACTCCATAGGCGAAGACCAACGGACAACAGGGCGAGAACGGTCACTGAGACGACGACTTCGATAGTCCATGGCTGGATGTTCTGTGAATCGTAACCGGGAAGCCCGGGTAATGGCGAGGCATCGGAGGACGACATTGTGACTCGGCTCGTACGCTCTCACGCCCCTTTCCTTCACTCGCTTCGACGATGGGCAGAAAATAAAGTTGGACTCGATCGCGGGGGAGGAGAAAGGAACAAGAGAAAACACTCCTTCGGGAGTGAGGGGAGGACCCAGCCTGATAGCTCTCAACCGAAGGACAAAAGCAAAGGGGTTGGCGGCGCAATTCGCTTCAAACGGTTGCTCATCAACCCGGGGGAGGAGACTACCCTTCGCCGGAGGCTCATATGGACAGGGCCACTCGGTCGCTTTATTCTGCAGGCACGATCCCTCGACACTGCACGCGAAGTGCCGGCTTTGGTGCCCCTACCCCTGGGCGGCGCAGGAACCTTGGACGGCTTTGACAAGAGTGCGAACCCCTGGACAACGTGGTAATGATGGTACGAAAACTGGGGAAAGAGAGAACTTCGGTTCACTGCCCTCTTGCTTTTCGTGCTTAACTCAGTTGTGTGTAATGCAACTCTCCGGTCGACCGCAAGCTGGATCATTCCCAAAGCGGTTGTGAGAGGGGAATCAGTTTATATGTCAAACGTGCCGGTCGACAAAAAGGGCAAGTTGATCAGCAAGAAGGAGTGGACTGAGAGGGGTTGGTGGACGCGAGGGACGGGGCAGACAAGGTTTGATGATGGATGACTGACAGAATTTCATCGATGCCACGAGGCAAAGTCGGGCATCACGGACATCAATCCTGGCTCGGTGAGCTCAGCTCCAAAGCACAAGCCGCATTAATGCCCAGGCATTCTCGTGATTCGTAGGGGTCTTTTCGCCTCATTCCAGTCTTCCTATCATATTTGTTTTGATTTTGGAATATGACCGTCCACAATACGGGCGGGCTTTTCCTCTTTTTTCTTCGACGCCTTGTGGACCAAGGTTACTAGCGCAGTCAAGCGTCAGGCCTTTTGAAGGTCGAACGAGGTTGATGATTTCGGACTCGTTCTCCACAGCATTGGTCAAGAAATTTGGGGGCAAATGGCAGGCCTTAATGGGGATCATCCCGGACGCAGGATTCCGGTGCCGGGCAGCCTCCCTGAAAACCACTCGATTGGGTATCGGGTGGTGTTTCCAAGACTTCTAGCCTCCAGCAGTGGTGTCACTGTCTGGTGGCTGTTGGTCGGGCCGGGGTTCTCGCCGTCGGGAGATATTTGAGTGTGGTTTTATTTCGTTACACATATGAATTCCGCATGCGGTTTTGCGCCGCCCAGGAGCAAAAAGAATCGACAGGGGGGCACTCTAACCGAGCCTGCGAGTGTCTCGGCGGCTGCATGCGTCACCACGCAGCGCGTCGTCAGTGGCCGCGGAAGGATTTAGCACTCAGAAGCCGGTCGTATTGGGGGGTACACCGGTTGTTCGGTAGCTGTTGAAGGCATGCGTGCGTGTGGCGATCTCGGACCCAGCCGGCTTTCCGCTGAAGAATCCGACCAGAAGGATTCCAGACTTTAATTGGGAGACAACATGTTGTGCGATTAGAGTCGGGCACTGCTTGCATGTCAACAACCACACAGACTTAACGCCAAAAAGGACGCCAGACCATATCTGCGAGCAGAAAATCGGCAAGACTGAAACTAGAGGAAGGATATTCCCGTCCCTCCCGACGGTTCGTTTCTCTTAGAACGGGCGGGATGAATTTTGACTTTCAACGGCTCACTCAGTCCAAAACGACGGCGTCTTCCTCAACCGGGGATGGCACACTATTGACACCACCCAAAACGGCATTGGATGAACCTCTCACGACCATCATCGAAAGTTCGCAACGCCGTCTCGTTCGTAAAGACCCGCTGGCTATCGTCTGGGCCCCTTACTCTAGCTCTTCTTAGGCAATGAGATGCAAACCTTCAATACGCTACGCCGCTGCTGTCACCTCGGACACTTCGGTGTCAATAGCGCCAAAGACTCGGCGCTAGGCAGGGAGAACGTGGACTGTTCTCATTTCGCCCCTCGGTTGGACGGACCTGACTCGTGTCCACATCTGCCCATGTGCCATCGAATGTCTGCGGCCAGTGCTTCGGCGATAACACGGATAGGAGTGATGGGAGTCCCCTGACAATCCCCAAGAGCCGATACGCGTGCTGTTGATCTTTTCCTCGCGTCCAACAAAGCTCCCCGTTACCCACATGCCATGGAAACGTCACAGAGGCATTGACCAAATTCCCCCCTCCTTGGCACCGGCGCTGGCGAATCGAACCGGATGGTCGCTGGAGCTTCACAGGACGTTTTTTTTCTGCCCTCCTCCACTCGCTTTGAATGCAGGGACATGCCTCGCCGTGAAATGGCTCTATTGGGAAACCCTCCCGGTAGCTACTGCACGGAGGTTACAACTCGAAGGGTTTCGGCGGAGCCGGTCGTTTGAAATACACCGCTGCCATGTCTGCCATGTCCAGTCGGCAGGCCGCACGAGGTGCCACGAGCGTCTTTGCGGTGGGAAATACAAGAAAGAAACCCGCATTCTGCTTTCAAACTTACTACTAAACCAAACCTTCTTTGCCTGTACCCCAGCCAAGCTGCGAGTTTTGTTTCCTGAATCGAACATTCCATCCCCTCCTCAAAGGAATCCAATCCCAAACCGCGCCAAATAAGCCCGCAGCACCTGTCAGCAGAGACCGAATCAAAAATGGCCGCTACGACTACGATCCAGGTCCCCCACCTCGGCGGCATCACGGCCGGCTACCGTCTGTCCGGGGACAAGGTCGACCCCGCCAAGCCCACCGTCGTGCTCATCAACTCCATGTGCACCACCGTCTCCCTCTACGATGCTCAGTTCAACAGCAAGACGTTGACTGACGCCGTCAACCTGCTGGCTATTGAGCCTCTCGGCCACGGCTCCACCAGCTGCCCGGCCGAGCACTTCACCTACTGGGACACGGCCATCATGGCCCTGCAGGTGATGGACAAGCTCGGTGTCGAGAAGGCCTTCGCTCTCGGCACTTCGCAGGGCGGCTGGATGGTCACCCGCATGGCGCTTTTGGCTCCCGAGAGAGTACGTAGCTTCCCATCCACGTGATCTGTGTTGTCACATTGTCATTTGCATTTGGCCACAGACGCTGCAACATGATGTTGCTTTTCAGTGTCCATCACTGATGATCGATGTATACTGTGGACTCCTCAGCTAACGTTGTTTGACAATGATAGATCCTGGGTCTCTTGCCCTTGGGCACATCCATGGACTACGAGTCAGCCGACTCTCGCGGCAAGGGCTGCTGGGACCCCAAGGCTCAGCTGCTGGCCTTCTACGATGCCTGGTCCAGCCCTGTCCCGACGCCTGACTTCCTCGTCGACGACATCTGGTGCGGTATGGTCGGCAGCCTGGGCTTCTCTGGCACCGTGCCTCCTGAGACCCTGGCTTTCTGGACCAACACCCTCAAGTCTGTCTACAAGGGCGACGAGGGCCGCAAGAAGCTCAAGATTGCCCTTGGTAACCTTCTGTCCCGCGATGGTCTCCTGCTGAGACTCAGGGATATCAAGTGCCCTGTCTACTGGCTCCAGGTACGTGCATGCAGGATCAACCATGGGGAAGAAAGATGCGACGATGCGAGGCATTCGGCTCCAGGTTGAGCGTAAGCGAGCGAACTGTGCGCTAACCATGATATCCAGGGTACTGCCGACCCCGTCTTTGGCGTCAACATTCCTGTCGAGCAAATCAAGCTCTTCACCGCGTCGCCGGAGGCAACTCTGACGATGGTTGAGGGCGGCGGTCACTACCTCAACGCCACGAGCCCCAAGGAGGTTGAGGAGGCTCTGCTCACCATGGTCAAGAAGTATGCTTAAAGGACCAGGCCTTGTTGTATTTTTGGGATGGGCCGTGCGATGGCGTTATGATCATGAGTCGTGGAAAGCGATACGCGAGGGACATTGAACATGGAACATCGGCCCCCAAGTTGTATGTGCGGCTGACAAGTACATAATCCGAATCTGAAGGAAATACCCAAAAGAACTTGAGATTCATCAGTGACCACGTCTGACCTCCACCCGGGGAAATTCCGGGCGGGTAATTATTGCTTGCATTGCACTTTGAAATCTTACGAATTGAGCGAAAACAATCAGTTGTCAAATACACGGCCGTGTGCAGCGTTCAGGGGCTGAGGCAAGTGATCTGACGATCCAAGCGTCGGCCAAACGACATCTGGACCCTCTGTCAAATGCGACTTAACCAATAAAAACCAAAGTTCGTTATTCAATGTGACAGGTCCTATGCTTGTTAACCTACTCGGTCAGTATCCGACGTTGGTCGGAAAAGTTGCGACCTCGAAGTTACCTCGTCCTTGCCATCCGTTTGATGTAGGATTTCTTCGAGGTTACCTCCTGTCTGCTATTGCTACCATCCCATTCCACACAGCTGGGACGCGAAGCTTGAGGGATAGGCTCACCATTTTGGGAGATTTTCTGCTGTCCGACGGTTGCCGTCGGGCGCTGCCGCTCCTGGCGTTAGCTAACCATCAGTCGATGAGCTGGATGGGGCAGTTGCGACCCAGTATTTAACCAGTATCATGACTCGCAACTCCAAGTTGATGCCAAGCTGTGGCTAAACGTCGGAAATGGTTTACGATAGTCCAGGCCGCCAAAGGAGAAACTCTCGCCTTTTCAGAGTTGAAAACCACGCAAGCCTCTCTCGTCGGTTTGTGGGCGACTAATCTCCAGAGCGAAGCTAACAAAGTTAGATATGAAGTTGGGCATATGTGCAATGTAACTAATTCAAGTGGTTTTTCAGGTTGCAAAGGATAAGAAAACATGACGCATATATTGCAGTCGGGCCGGTCGCGAACTACATCAACGAATTGCATGGACGGTGCAAGACGAAGATTGCCAACTACATAACAATGGAGGATATTGAGCATCCAATAGTATATTGCTCACTCCACGAAGTGTAAGCTTATGAGCCTGTCTAGTAAGACTTGTCACCAGTTGGTAGGAAAGATTCAATTGGTGTCATGTCGGAATAGGTAGTTGAGAAAGCTCTGCCATTCTTTCGAGAGCTAAGGGCCACTGTAAATCACGGTGTGTAATCTAAGACTTAACGTGAGTCTACTCCATCGCGAACCTCTAATTTTTTCAATAATATTTAGAGACTATCTGTCTTCCGCTATGAAAGATCTCGTAAATCTCAATGCTAGTGAGCTTGACACTTCAGACTTTGATCTGGTGCCCAGCAACAGCCGGGTATGTTCAAACATATTGGGGGCTTCGAAGTTCTCTTTGGAGATGCTGAAAGACCATAATCCCACATTTTGTCCCACTCTCATCGGCTGAAGTTGGTGACATGTTAAATAAGCGTGAGATGACTCCCTTCGTGTTGTCTCGAATCAGCCGATGCGTGGCACTCTTAAAGCGCGATATCTGAGGTCCGTTTTCTATGCTTGATGAGAAGCGGTCAATTTTAAAGACATCTGCATGGCTTTTCTATGAGACGCAGACAAATGTTCGCGAAAGTCAACATAGGATGGACTTTAAATGGTTGCTAGTCGTAGAATGCCTCGTTCCTGCTGGGTTACCAATGGCAAGAGCCTGAGGCATTTATTGTTAAAATGCAAGCCTCGCGCATTTATGTCTATAGGTAACAATAATACGAACATCCCCTAACAGCATTCGAACTATTGTTTTGTGCAGGACGCACCATTATCATGACCAATCAATACTGAGGTGTAGCAAGTTCGTCGGCCAATCGCTTGTCTATGGGCGATGACAGGACCAACACTAGCTCTTATTGGATACGCCCATAACTTCAGTCATTCCCGCATGATAAATTGCAGAAAAGCTGCGAGATGACGAATGTCAGCATTTTCATCTGCAGTCGAACAGGATTACCCCGCCTCATTGTTAACGCCAGACCGAGCCTGTCGGTATCCCTGCTGCAATGCTCATTCCAACCTTTCCTCTCTTCATCCCGCATAAACAAGGTGTGAGGAGCACTTAGCTCTGTAGAGTCAACTTTACAATCAGTGACCGGTCAACTTCTCCAAGCTTTTGTTGCACCATTCCATTCGCTCTAGTACCATGTCTAAGTTGGAAATCGCCTCCACAGTGGGAACATGGGTCGCTGCCTTTCTCGCTCTTCTAGCCCTGGGGGTCTTTGTCGGACCGTTCTTCATATGGAGGGCAAGCCAGACCGAACGTCATCAAGCACTAAACAGAGTGGAGGCAGGAGAGGCCGAGAGCGGTGGATTCATCTCCAAGGGCCTACGAGTCTCCCCAAACATTCGCCTCTTTCGACGCGTACGCGCCCCTGAACTCGGAAAAGAGCCCGAACTCACAGGCCAGAAACTTGTTCTGGATGAGAATGCTCGACTCGTATCGCAGAGCTCGGCAGGCTGGGTCCAGTTTTCTCTTCTGATCAAAGCACATGGCATTGATATGAGTCTTAGCGGCCGTCTCGAAATCGATGAGCAGAGGACTTGGTTGCCCTTACACAGAAACTGGATTCTGATACTCGGAATTGCTGGAAGATTTGCGATACGCTCAGACGAGGGCAAGTTACGGCCTCAGTTGAAGGGAAGAGCGAAATCGGTCCAAAGAATGCCAGGTCGGGATGCCAGAAAAGACACGGCCAGATTTAAAAAGAAAGGCAACCACTTTTATTATCATACCCCCCGGCATCATAATTACATTACCGACGAAGCCGGAGATGAGTTCTCCCCTCTCTTTGGCATTTCCGGGATATTGTGGACCATGCGCAATTCATCGGACAGCTCTCGTCAGAAGGTCTACTATCAGCATCATACGGCAGAGGAATCTGGAAGCCCAACTTCTGACATGCTAAGTATCCAAACCTTATTCTGGCTGGCTGTCGGTTGCCTTCCACTTGCAAATGGAGATCTTTACAGCCTCGAAAATTGCATCCTTTACCAAGAGGTAGAGGAGGAGACTGGGAACCCAGACCCAAACTACCGACGCGAGAGCACAAACACACACCAAATCCATTTCGAAGACGACGATGATTATGAGATGTTGGACGTGGATGCTGCACCGTATCGCAGAGCTAGCTCATATACCGTTTCAGCTGAGCCAAAACCTCAAGACCGCCGTACGAGTGCCGGAGATCCGAGAGTATTTCGGTTTAGTGGTGTCAAAGAAAGAGTCGAGGAACTTGCTAGAGTTGCCAGCAGCCTTGAGCAGTCTGACCAGCCCGGGGATGTCTTTTCACTGGAGGAGATTGACATCCCAGACGACATTGCGAGACAGCTCAAGGAGTCTCTGGGCGGGACATACCAACCCATCTCCAGTAACTTTGTCCGGCTCGGAAAATCAGGCAGACATGAGGACTATGGCAAAGGCTCGCCACTGTTTCTGGAACGATCTTCATCGCAACTGCTAGCTAAAGGCGTACTCGACATAGCCCTCTCACCGGATGGCTATCTCGTTGGATTTGCTAAAGACTCGTGGTGCCGCGCTACTCTGTGCAATGCTGCACAACTCCTGCCACACCTACTTACACGAGTCTGCAACGACTTAGACCACTTGCAGGTCCCTGAAAGCTCAAAAGCCAGCTTCATTACTACTGCCGATAAATTGCTTGTCATGTGTCTCAATTATCGGCCTACGAGATCATTTTATCAGACCATCTACGGTCTGGATGTCATCATTCAAGAGATCTTACCTCTCAATGCAAAGGCAATGGCTGCTGTGGGAGTTGTTACGATCACCAGCGCCGAGTTTCGCGACTTCCTTACGAGTGTTGTTCGGATGATCCCAGAATCGACAGGGAAGTCGGTGATACTAGACTTGGGGCCAGCTTCAACTCTCAATGTACCATCTGTGATGGGAGTCATACAAAAGTACCCTGTAGATATTACACAAATCTTCCCAGGGGAGAACATCAGTATTGAGGCTGTGGAAATCAGATTTCAACACCTCATCTTCGCCGCCCTGAAAGCATGTCTCCGAAGCACGGCCCTAGAGACTAGTCTGGACTCGACTCCACTGTTTGAGGCCTTTCTGCAGATGAATGACGTGGTCCATATGGGTTGAGAATACAATCTGGGTCTTTCCTACTTATTTTTCATTTTACTATGTTTCATTACGAATGCCTCAACTCTCCATGTTCTCATTCGACTCTGGTTGTAGTCAGATTGTCATGTCCTTCAATTTCTTCTACTCACAAGCGTTTGTGTATAGTATACATGACACTATACAGCTGCTGCGGGTGCATTCTTTGAATAAATAAACTAGTCAATAACCCAACTACTGCATCGGGCTAAGAATGGGCAGATGATGGCCCTGGTAGGATCAGAAGCTCCAGGAGGAGGAGATCCGTTTAGTCTGAGTGCTAGGTGTTGCTAGAAGAACACGTTTCCATAGAGTGTAGTCTGTTGAGGGGGCATTTCAAAAGAGTCGACACGTGCTAGGTTGGAGTGGCCTCATTCCACCCCAATGAAATACCAAGCTCCAAAGCTGACCCAGCAGCATATGACATCCCAGCCAACGCTGCTCACAGCTGGGTGCTCGTAGAGTGTTTTCATGACAATGGTCATGCCCTTATCTATACCAACAATACCCCTGAAAGCGACGGCCAACACCCAGGCCATAGACGCCAATTTGAAGAACCAGGTCGGATCACCAAGCAAATGTGCCGGCAGGATGCCTTTCAGAACCAATGGCGCGAATGCCAGTAGATGAGGTCCCAGAAGCAAGGCGAGAAACCCAGGCGATCCTGTAGCAGAAGGAATTGATGTGGCCCAGAGCAGGTTGATAGCAAGAACGACCGTGTACCAGGACATTGATGATGAGCCCGACACGGCCTTACGAGTTGCGTCACTCCCTTTACCATCTTGAGACGATGGCCTATTAGAAGCAGTGCTGCAAAGTATGGCGAGGAAAGACAGGTTGGCTGCAAAAGATATGGCTACCACCTGGCCGAGCAAGACGAATATCCAAGCTTGCGGAATTTTCCTCTTCTGGGCTGACCACGCAATTCAAAGTTAGCACATCCCATCATCTGGACGCCATCACCATCTGACATGACCACCATTGGAAAAGCTCACCTTGAACAGCAAGAAGAACACTCCAGTTTGCGCAAAATCCGAAAATCTGCAAAGACCACCATGCCCTCGGCCCCGTCTCCAGAGTCGATGCCCACGCCTGCTTGAACAGCGACGTGTCCCTCAGCCATTCACCCAGCCTGAGCCCCTGCTCGCCACCAGTAACCCCGACTCCTGCAAAGACATGCGAGATTGCCCATTGCTGATATGACCACTCGAAAAATCGAAACATGTGATACCAAGTCGTGGCGAGACTCACGACGGCGAGAATGCCGAAAACAGGAACGGCGCGGCGCCGGGCGGAATGACCGGGATCATTTTGTGCAGACCTTGCAAGGCTGCTCTTGCACTGGCTGCGAATGATGGCGATGGACTTGATGGTAAGGGCGGCAGCCAGGACCATGTAGCCTGTAAAGATGGCCCAAGGCCGAACGTTGGAAACAGCCATCGTCCTGTTGGCTTACAGTGTTTTATCAGCCCAAAAGAGACGTCGGTTGCTCGGTGCCTTTTTTATGATTCTGTGCCGAAAATCCCAAGCCTTGAGGGGGACCACATCAAACAGGGACCCCCGCTGTTTGATTACTAGCACTACCTAACTCAGTTAGTCTCATGTAAGCGACCGTCGAAGTCCTTCTCAATCTTTCCAGTGCTCGTTGCCAAGTAAAACCACCTGGGCTTTCACACATCGATCCCCAAGGTAAAATTTCGGGATGAACGTTTGATGGGCTACTCGGCCTATCAGCCAATTGTTAGTCTGTTTACTGCCTATGGTGATCTCGTTGTGGTACATGGGCCGGTCAAATGTTGCCCCAATTCGACGGCTTCCATTTGGAAATAGTCTGGCTGATTACTCTGAACATGTCAATGCATTGGTGTAAATGCTCTCTTCATATGATGTCAATGAAGGACACCCTCCAATAAAGGCCGTCACCGAGTGTCCCGGGGCCTTGGAGGTTCCCGGGGATTAAGGTGTGGTTAGTGGGGGCGACGGGAGAGAACCTTTGGGCGCGACAAAACCCGCCGGTCGAGTCGGCGCAACTTTCTATCCGACGAAACGAACTCGAGAGAGGTACAAAACGTGACAGGAAATTCAGAGCCTACCAATCCAATTTTTGGGATGCTTGGAAAATGGATTTTCATTGATAGAAGTTGGGTGCCATCATCGAGCTCAACTTTTCGATGTCGATACCTTAGCAACTTCAATACTAACGGCTTTCTTCGACGCGACTCATGTCTCAGCACATGTCTGGTGCTTCCCTATGGAACGGGAGCCCAAGGCGTGAACAGGGATGATATTGTGTGGGCGAGGAGTGGAATTGAGCCGATCCGAGTGGCCTCGACCTCGGCTCACGCACCTGTGGAGGGACCGTATCCACTGAAGAAGCGCACACATTCATGAGCCTTGCGCTCTTCTGACCCGTTCTGGGGGGGGGGATTTCCATGTCAGTCCAGGAGGCGGACTGGACACGCCGAATTGATGTGCATAAATGAAATTGCGTTTCCGGATGTCGTAGCTTGGCGTTGACGGGTGGGATGAAAACGTGGTGAATTTCGCAAACTCAGTGCCGAACATTCAGTTGAATCGTCCGTACAGAGCTGTCAAGCTTGTTTTGCGACTTTTCAGCCCGGCAAAGTTTGCAGACCGAAACCGAGTTTGGAGATCGACTCCACGCAGAGAAGACCTGGCCAACCGCTGAACCCACCGGAAATAGCATGCCCCCCAGATCGTGAGGCCTTCTGCTTCCTTCGCTGCAACATGGGTCAAGAGGCTCCTCAGCGGGTAGCCGTTGTTGGGACTGGCCTCGCTGGTCTCACGGCCGCGTATCTTCTCCAGAATGACGAGAAGCAGCGATATGCTGTCACATTGTTCGAACAGGTAAGAAACGCCGTGCATGAGATTGTCGCGTTGAGTGCTGAACACCACTAGGCTGAAAGTCTCTCATTCGACTCAGCATCTGTTGCGATTCGAGATGAAAAGTCTGGCGCCATCGAGCGGATTGATCTGCCGATGCGCGCACTTGCGGGCGGCTACTACACCAATGTGATGCGCATGTACGACCATCTCGGTATCCCATATCATCCGATTCGATTTTTGTTCTCATTCGCCAAAGCATTGCCAGGTCGAAAGGTTGAGGGGACGCCTGCGAAGGCTAAAGAGGAGGCGGGCAGAGCGCCTGGAGAGTACTTCGTCCATGCTTCGAATCTGCACCAAGTTCCCCCATGGCCTGGGAATCGCGGAGTTTTCGCGCATTTTGTTGAGATTTTGTACCTGATCGTATGCCAGTTCTGGTTCACGGTTGCGTGCTTTTGGGTGCACCCAAGGACGGAGGGGCCTGATGGGGGGGAATTACTGGAGGAGTATCTTGAGAGAATCTGGCTCCCGCACCGGTACACGACACATTATCTGCTTCCTCTCATCAGCAGCGTGTCCACGTGTACTCACGCCGAGATGCTGGCGTTCCCAGCGAGCGATGTGGTCAACTATAAGAAGAAGTCGCATGGTCAACAGCATTACACTGTTTGCGGAGGCGTTCATCAGGTGGAATCGAGGCTTGCGGAGGAGATGAAGGACGTGCGACTGGGGGCTCGCGTGATGAAGGTGACGACAATCGCTGACGGGAGAGTGAAAGTTGGCTGGCAATCGACACGCGACGGAGCAGGATCGATGGTGGAGGAAGATTTTGACCGGGTGATTCTTGCTGTCTCCCCAGACGTAGCAGCGAGGATTTTCACACCGCTGCGGAAGACTCTCGACAAGATTCCGACAATCCGCGTAGAAAGCTCAATTCTGCGCCCAGCCAGTTCGAACGCGACCGACATTTTCTCCGTTATCGACGATGAGACGAGTCATCCGAAGGCCTGCGCCCATCACCAGGGAAGCAGCATGCCGTCCCAAGTCATCTGCCTGCGGACCGACTTCGGACGGGAGACGAGGACTGAGGCTCTGCATACCATGCCTGGAGGGACAGTGGTGAGCACTTGCCCGCTGGATCCTGCGGCTGAGGCGAAGAGGGTGCTCCGAACGGCCAGGTTTACGCGAACATTGAGGACGACGCGGAGTCGAGCTGCGGTTCAGCGCATCATTCGTGGCAGCGGGACGGTCGACAAGAAGACGGACGAGGATGCGGATAAGATGGGATGGAAGAATGGAGAAGACAATGTTTGGGTGACGGGCGCCTGGTGCTGGGACGGAATGGTCCTGCTTGAAGGATGTCTCATCTCTGCCATGAGGATAGCGGATGACTTCGGTGTGAATGTGCCTTGGCGGGCGGATGGTGCAAGGAGATGACGGTGGTAAACACCACATAGCTGAGTTGAAGAATAATGAAAGAATGAGGTTGAATTATGCGTTTGTCACTGGAACCAACGAACATTCCTTCGAAATAGGGACTTTGGCCCCCAGAACAACGCCGGAGTTCCGAACCCTGTTCTACACTGGAATTGTGAAGTGGGTCTTGGCACCACGTGATCCAATCCTTCAGGCGCTGTGCTCATTTGTATTTGTGAGTGATCGGTGATATTCTCACACATTTACCTCCAGACCTCTGGCACCGCCATCTTCAGCATGTCAACAGACACCACTGGAATGTTACTTTAGATATGTCTCCCCACCCCATGCCTCATTCAGACTTTTGGTCAGGCGCATTTTTTGGTTTCATGGCCGGTGTAGTTGCCATCACATTTATCGCGTCACTCGTCGCTGTGCGATTCTTCCAGCGGAACGACATCTATGATGTTGACCACTGGAAGCTCAATGTCAAAGTCCCTTTCACCACCACGTGGATGAATATGGGGTATTGGTAGGCCATCTTCATTTTTCTTTAGCCTCATTCTTGATTATTTTATTGCATTTCACAGTTATGTAGAATATTTCACCCCCCGTCTTCACGCCACTTACAGCACTACAGGACAACGGCAGATGGTCAGCCTATCCACGACTTTGAGCTGGCCTGCCAATTTCTTCTCCATCAAGTTCTGCTGGCATCGGGTCTTCTTAATAAGGATAATACCTCTTCCAAACTGGCCATTCTCGACCTCGGTATCGGCTGCGGCGACCAGTCCCTGGAGCTTGCGCGGCTCATCCACGAAAGCGCCTGGAATGAGTATGCATACGTGGGACTTACCCTCAACGAGACTCAGTTCCGACTAGCCGCACAAAAACCATACGCCAAGTTCCAAAAACCAAATTCCCCTCCCAGATCCATACAAGTGCTCCAAGCCGATGCGGCAAGGCCCGATAAGTGGTCGCTGGACATAAAGGCTGCCATCGAGACTCTCAGGGACAATAAGTATGGAGATTGTGAGAGATGGGTTCTTGGTCTCGACAGCTTATACCACTTCTATCCATCGAGGATACCAATCTTGACCTACGCGGCAAGAGATCTTGATGCCTCGTTCATGGCGTTCGACTTGACCTTGAATGGGAACGCGTCACTCCTGAATCGCTTATGGGTCAAACTCATCAGCATGGCAATGAAATGCCCAATCGGCACGTTCATGACAGAGGCAGAATACAGGACCCAGCTCGTGGAGGCCGGATATGATGAGCGAGAGATTCGGATGCAAGACGTTACACGTCATGTATTCTCGGGGCTTGTCAATCATATCAATACACAGGAAGCCATCCTCAAGCCGTATGGAATTTCTCTTGCCAAGTACAAGGTGGCAGGAAGGCTATTTGGATGGCTTGAAAGGTCGCAAGCTTTGAAGGCTACTATCGTTGTTGCGCTCAGAAAGTCGAAGACCAGTTGAGACATTTCATAACCACTGGGATTCGACGCTGCGCAGTTGATACACGACACGTTGTTCATTGCCATATCGACTCGTTCAGCCTGGCGCATGGTTGAATTTGGAAGGACACTTCTCGCAGGTTGAACTGAAGCTCTGCAACAGATGCCAAAGTGGGCCGTTGCGAAAGTTGGGATTAACGGGTTCTCATGCAGGATGTTTCTCTCTGGATAGCGATATCATTGAAAATGGAAAGGAAACCGTTGTTTGGTATTTTGACCGTTTGATACACGCGGTTACCTGTTGGAAAAACTGCAACGAGACTCGGATGGCATGTTCATGAAGATCGGGACCGCCCAACCATCCTATCATGATTAGCATAATCAGAGGAACTCGTTAACTATATTTATAGTATAGAAAATATGATCAACAGAGAGAAGGCATGTCCCTGGGGGTGAACTAAAAAGAACAATGACATTACTTTGAAAAGAATTGTCTCATCTTCACCGTACTGATTTATGTCTGGATTTTCGTGTGTGTATGGCAACTACCTATGCGGACAGGCCCGAATTAATCGTCCCGATGACACGAAAAAGCTTATTGACAATGGCTTCAGTTGCACAACGCGTGCATAAATTTCACAAATCCGCCAACATCCACGAGAGGTGCGATTACTCATGGTCAAATCGTCGGTAGTGAACACATTCCGGAGAATGGGGAGAAACAACTTCTGGTTGGTGCCTAGCGCCAAGGTGCTGACAGCGCCACCGTCCCTTAGCGCATTTTCAGTTGAGGTCCGTTCGCGAACATCAACCTCATCTGACATCTCTCATTGTCACTTCGCATCGGCGATGCCATCTTCAACACAGTGATTGCGCCGTAACGTTCATCGACATGCCGCCGACACGCATCAAAAGATCCAACGACCTCTCTATCCAGCTTGTCAACCCTGCAACGCCGCTGTACCCAGGGAGCGTCGTCCTAGGCCACATCGTCCGCAAGTCTCACATCGTCGCACCGAACGCCACCATCCGTGTCCGCCTCCTCGGCCGTGCCAAAGCAAAACTCGTGATCGACCGTGGGAACAACTCGAAAAGCTACTACCGCTCCCGCTTCAACTTCTGGCGCGAGGGAGCCATCGCCGACGTCGTCCATCATGGCCCGATACACGTCGCCCAAGGGGCAGGAGAAGAGCAATCATGGCCTTTTGCGTTGGCACTTCCGACTCACACGGATGCCGCCGCCGTAAATGTGGGGTTATCTGAGAATGAGAGGGCCGCGTGCTTCTTGCATGCGCCCGGCGATCCACAAGGAAAGCTGGGTGTGCCAGAGCAGCCTCTGCCAGGAAGCTTCTTTTTTGAACACTCTGGGTTCGGTAAGAGTTGGCATGGATTCGTTGAGTACTGGCTCGAAGCCGAGTTGCGGATCGAGGGAAAGAGCAAGATCATTGAGGCAACGATGCCACTGAGAGTATGGTCGGTACCATCTCCGTCGCCGCCGATGACAGATTTTGGACTGACAGGGAGAATGATGAACGGACTCGTCTCGACGCAGCGACTAATTCCCGGAATGGAAGATGTGAAACTGAGTTTCAAGCAGAAGTCGCAAAAGTTCTTTGGGTCTTCGAAGGTGCCAAATTTCCATTTCTCAATGAGAGCCGAGTACCCCACGCAAATACAACTGGGAAATCCGTATACAATACCCTTCAGATTGCGCATCATACCAAACAGAGAGAAGAGCTCCGACGTCATCCAAGACGTCCCTCAAAAGGCTTATATCAAGAGCGCTACGCTAGAGATGCACAGCACGGTTGGTGTCATCTGCCCGGGAACCTTCGACTCGCATGAAGGAAGCAAGACAAGGAAGCTGTGCATTGGCAGGACCAACAAATTCGTCAACGAGGTTGACGGATTTGAAGTCCCTTGCGCACCCAAGGAGGACGTATTGGATCTTGGGGCAGTCTTGGGTCTGCAGATCGACGCCCGGGGGTCGGTAGTCGGCGCCTCGAGATTCGGCGGCGGGACACTTGAGACGATGTCACCCACATACACAACGTACTGCGTGAGACTATCTCACGTGTTGCACTGGGAGGTGAAGCTTTCAATTGGAGGAGAGTCCTGGGAATGCGGATGGCAGAACAGAATCGCTGTGCATCCTCCGGTCGAAGAAGCGCTGAGCGGGGGTGTTGGGGCGGCGTCGGCGGGTATGGCGACGTTGTCATTAGAATCGCCTCCACCACCAGTTGATGAAGCAGCCCCAGCCTATGAAGGCCCGAGTACGGCGGCGCCAGCATACGAAAAGGTAGCAGGAGGTCAAGCGTCGAATGAGGTTAATGGTAATGGAGAGGGATCTTCAGCTGTCGGCAGTGACACGAAGTCGTGAGAGGCAGAAGTGAGCGAAGGAAAACACTACACCTGGGCAGAGTTCTTGCTAAATTGCAGTGAGTAAATAATCTAATGGCGATTTGGGAACAAAAGCAGAAAGGGGGCAATCGGTTTATTTGGGTTTTGTAATGGTAAGAGAACAAAGAAGACCCTCAGAATCATAAGCTGAGAGGCTGATCTCAAGACGGCAGACATATGATGCGTGTAAGGCCCCTCATATGAACATGAATAGAATAACACGCCTTCTCAAAATCAATCCATGACTTTGTGCGTCTCAGAGCGTCTTCGGTGGCAAGTCAGCTTCGGCACGGTCATCCTGGTACAGTTAACCCACTCGCGCCCGCTCAATTGGGTCTGCAGTCAGAGCAAACGGCTCTGTAACATCCCTCAATGATGTACCTCTCTGCGCCTGGGTTCGTGTCATAGCACCAGTTGAGACAGGCGCCAAAGCCGCCGCTGAAGGTGCACTCGGCCGAGACGCGGGCCAAGAAGAGGGCGAAAGGAATGATGGTGACCTTCATGATGTCGAGTTGTTGACTGGGCTCTTGACTAAAGTGAATACAACGACAGACACGCTGATTCAAAAAGGCAGGGCAGCACCAATACTCTTAAACATGTTCAAGAAATCATGGCGGAGTCCTGGAGCGACCCATCGCCAAGCGAGATACTTCGTTTCAGCCCCAGTTGCCGGTTATCTCCACGACGCAAAATGAAGTCCGACAATTGAAGGAGGCTGGGATCCTAGAGAAATTCGGGCCCAATATATCGGCTACTGATCTGCATTACGAATAAGCTGAGACGAACCCATCATCTTGGCAAGTCAGTTGATGCGTCGAGGCGTCTGATTATGGAAACTGCCTAGGATGGCTACCCGGGGGTCTAAGCGGCGCAGGCTAACGCTAGCCCCCCTACTCACGTAGGGGGCGAAAAAACGGGGTTTCTACGCAAAAAAGGGGGTTTCTACTTAGATCACTAAAAGTAGTATTTTTTAATATTAACTTACTAAATTAATAACTTTTTATAATATAATTTTTAGCTTTAACTATATTATATAGTAATAAAAATAATATTATTATATTACTTTTAAGTAAAGCTATTTAGCTATATATATAATATCTATATATCTTATATAAGTGTTAATAAGCTATAGAAGATAACTATATTATTACTTTCTATATTATTAATAATATATTTCTATTTCTTTACTACTTATATTAATAGAGGTGTTATTAGAGAGTTACTCTCTATAATATTATTAATATAGAAGTATATTAGACCTTCTTATAGAGCGAAGTAAAGTACTTACTACTTTACTACTAATACTAGTATAGTTAGTAAAGTTAATACTAATAATAATAGTAACTTAAGCTTATTAGTATTAATAATATTATTATTATTACTAAAGTTATAAACTAAATTAATACTTAATATAATATTATTACTATCTTCTTTAATAAGGTTATTAATATTATTAAAAACCTCTAAGTTACTATTATTAAAGTAATACTTTCTTAAAACTAGTAACTCTCTAATATTAAAGTAGCTAAGAAGCTTTCTAAAATACTTAATAGTATTAAGTACCTCTTTTAGTAGTAGTATAAAGTTAAGATTAATCTACTACTTAGAAGGCTTAGGTAGCTTAACTTATTATAGGTCTTTTTTATTAAAGGGGATAAAGTTATTAAATTTACTAATATAATATAACTATAATATAAAGTTTAACTTCTTTATATACTTATTAATTAGTTAATACTTATTAATATTATATTTTACTTTTAACTCCTTCTCTTACTATTAAGTCTCTTTTTTTATAGTAATATATTACTACTTAAGCTCCTTCTATAAAGCTTCCTTTACTTACTTCTTATAATACTCTTTAATCTCTATAAACGTTAAGCTTATAATAAATAAGTAGGTTAGTTTAAGGCCTTACTAGGTTTACTACTTATATTACTATATCTCTATATACTTATTTTAGTTAATAATATACTTCTAGCCTCTTTTATAATATAAATTACTCTTATTAATTATAGCTTTAATCACTTTATAACTTTTCTAAATAAGAGAGCTCTATTTAATAGTATAATATTACTTAATTATATTTACTTATAGTATAGCTCTCTTAAACCTATTTTTATCTAATAAATAGTAGAAGAGGTAGCTAAATATATTAACTTAAGCTAACTATATATATTTAACTAATTAAGAGAGGACTATATTATCTCTAATTAGTTAGATACTTAACTTTTTAAACCTTATTATAATATTAGCCTAAATAAATACTATATCTATTATTTACTAAAGCTTACTAATAAAGTCTCTATATATAAAAATAAGGTTACTACTTTATATAAACTTTTATAGTACTATTTAGTAAACTTTTTTAAATAGTTAAAAGACTTTTATATCTATAAGTTAAAGTAAATATATAGTATAAGGGGGAAAAACCTTAATAATAATATTAAAGTTAATATAGTATTCTATAAGATCTATACTAATATATCTAAAAAAGCTATTTAAAAAGAGTAAATAATATAGCTTTATATTAGATTCTTTTTAGAGAGTATCTCTATATAACTTAGTATAAACTTTTAATATAACGCTATATATCTTAAGTTAATTAAAGTAATCCCTATAAGTGTTAATATTAAATTATAACTTTATAGTATACTTAAGTTACTAAAACTTTACTAAATACTTAAATAAATATATATTAAAATACTTAATATAATCTATTATAATCTCTTAGTTAGAGAAAGTAGTAAGAGATTATATAAAGTAAATACCTTTATTAATATTATAATTAGTTTAAGTAGTAATTAGCTATATCTTAAAGATAAAATAGACTAAAATAGTATCTCTAATAGTATTACTAATATTAATAAGAGTATATAACTCTCTATTAGTTAGATTAATAACTTCTTATAGTTTACTTTATTTCTATTATCCCTAAAGTAAAATAATATATATATAGCTACTAAAGTAGCTAATATAGTAGCTAAACTTATTAGCGTTCTATATCTTAGAAAGCTTAAGATTATATTCTTAAACTATAGTATTATACTAATTAAAGAACTTCTAGATTAGTATTAAGTTAAACTTAATACTTTTTTAATAAACTTTAATAAGCTTAATCTTTAATCCTTTCTAAAACTCTAAGTAGTTAGCTATCTAAGATATTATAAAGTAGTTTAATATAAAGTTTATACTTTAAGTAGTTTAAAATAAGTTAGCTATCTCTTTAAAAATTATTAGGGTTAATAAGAAGCTAATAATATTAAGCTATATTATAAATACTTATTACCCCTTTATACTACTATTAAAGCTAGTAAATAGGACAGTAGGCCTAATATAAGGGCTACTAGAACTAGTATAAACTTAGATACTAAAAGGTAAGTCTAAAAAGATAAAATATAAAAAGTTATCTTATCTTAAGGTATATTAAGATTACCTTTATAAGGGATAGTTTTAATATACTTTATATTTAACCTTAATATCTCCCCCCTAAGGGGAAGAAAGTACTACTTAAAGTAAGGGGTATATTAAATAAAGCTAGATATAAGATAACTATAATTATATAGTTATAAAAGTAAATCTTAAAATTATTCTTATAATCTTAATTAGAACTTATCTATCTTTAACTTTTCTTTAAGTAAGACTAATAAAGCTTAAGCTTTTTAGATATTAAACTTAAAAACGCTAATCTTATAACGCTTTAAGCTAGAAGTAGCGCTAAAAGTAGTAGCTATATTATAGTTAGGTTTAATATAGCTAGCCTTAATAGGGGGCTCTTTAGTAGTAATATTAGTATAGTATCTCTTAGTAGAGATAAAAGTAAGCTAACTAATAAGAGGGCTAATAATATTATTAGTAGTATTAGTAGCTTTTAGGGTAAGAGGAATAAGAGTAGCTAAAGTATTAATATTAGTAGTATTAATATTACATTTAGTAGTTTTATACTAAAAGGAAGGGGTAGTAAAGCTAATATAATTATAGTTAAAGCTATTAATATAAGTAATAAGCTTTTTAAGCTAGTTAGTATTAATAATAATAGTATAATTCTAATAGTTAGTATTAAGCTTAAAAGTAGATATAATAATATTAATATAACTAATAGTCTGAATAGTATTATTAATCTTAGTAGTAAGGTTATAGTTATAAGTTTTAATAGTAATAATAAACTAGTTAACTTTAACTATATAAGCGTTTATATTACTTTTAAGTTTATTACTAATAGTACTAATATAAATATAAAAGTTAGTAAATATATAATTCTCTATCTTATTAAGCTTAGCTTAAAGCTAAGAGGTTTTTATAAAGTTTAAGCTAGTACTAATAAGGATATTAATAAGGGTAGTAATAATAGTAGTAAGCTTACTTTTTAAAATATTAATATAAGTAGAGAGAGTAATAATAATAAAGCTATTAACTATAAATTAAGTAGTAATACTACTATTATTATAGCTAGTAGGGAGACTAAGAACTTTAATAAGGTTAGTATAGCTAATTAAAGTAAGAGAACTACTAATATTAAGGTTTAAGTAGTTAATAGGATTAAAGTAGTATAAGCTAATAATCTTAGTATAAGGGGGTAAATAAATCTCTTAGTTATCCTTATTTTTATTATAAGTAATCTTAGCTTATTAGTATACTTTTTTAACCTTATAAGTAGTATTAATAGTAATAAAAGAGGAAGATATATTATTTTCTTTATTAGATTTAATAATATTAGTATAAAAAATATCTATCTACTTAATAATAGCTACTTAGAAGGTAGTAGTATTACTAATACTATTATATAACTCCTAATTAAGTATTTTAATAGTTTTATTATAGTTCTAAATAATCTTAACGCCCTTCTTATTAAAGATACTAAAGTAAGTAGCTTTCTCTACTTATAAAGCTTAATAAGCTATATTTTCCTTAATAGGGAGCTAAGTAGATTTATAAGTAATCTTAATAGAAGTATTAATAGTCTTAATAGGGGAAGTATTAGTTATAAAAGTATTAATATTATTTTTATCCCTATTAATATTATTAAAGTTAAAGCTAAAAGTAGTATTATTATTATTAATATTATTATCCTCACTAAAGCTAATATCTTTACTATTAATATTACCTAAAAAAGGGCTTTTATCTTATTAGCTTTTTAAAGTATTAAGGTTATTAAACTTATACTTAATACTATTAGTATTATTAATAGGGGTATTAGTTCTATTTTCTCTAGTAATATTAATAAGAGTAGTAGGGATAGTTAGGCTATTAGTAACTTTAATAGTATAAGTAGTAATATTAATAATAACTTAGTTAGTATTAATAAAGGTCTTAAAAAAGGTAATATTACTTAGGTGAATAATAGTATTATTACTAAGCTAGTTATTAATAAGGATAGTAGTAATAATAGTATTATTAGTATTAATATTAGTATTAATAGGGGTATAAGTAGATATAGTAGTAGTAAAAGTAGAAAAGAGAAAAAAGGGGGGGGGGGGTATATTAAGCTTTAATAGAGAGATAGTTAAGTTTAGCTAGTATATAAGAAGGGGGGGTAGTATTAATATAATAGGTATATAATAATAAAAAATAAAGAGATATTAAGGGGGAAGTTTTTCTAGTAAAGTATAAGTATTAAGAGGGGTAGTAATCTTTATAGTAGGGTAGCTTTAGCGCTTATATTATGCTTTACTTAATTAGGTATAGTGTGATAAGTATAAGTAGAGCTAAACGTCTTACTTAGGTGAGGTATATATATAAAAGCTTTTAGAGTATTATAGCTACTTATTAAAATAAGGTAACTTTAACTATTATTTTTAGTATTATATTAATATAATTACTAAGATAGAGAAAAATATTTATATAGTAGTATTTAGTAACTTAATTAATAGGATTAGCTACTTTAAAGGCTACTATTAAGCTATTAGTAGTAAGGATTAGCTTATAATATATAATCTATTAGTTATCTTTAGCTATATATCCTTTTTAGTAAACTAAGAGGTTAATAAATAAGCGTTTAGAGCGTTAATAGATATAATATAAGATAATCTATTTAACCTTATAGATATTATTATTAGAGGAGTTATTAACTACTATTAGTATTAATATTAAAGGTATATAAAAGTAAGGGTTAGTACTAAGTATTAGTTTTTAGAGCTATATAATAAAGATAATAAAATAAATATATTAAGAGATAGGGAAATTAAGTTTATATACTAAGAAGCTAGTAATTTTCTTAACTATAAAGGGTTTTATATACTCTAGAGATTATTTATATTTAAAGTAGCTAAGAAAATAATAACTTTTACTAAGTTATAAGTAGACTTAATTACCCTCTTAAAATATAAAGAGTATATATTTATTATTATATCTATTTTTAGTAATAATACTAACTATAATAATAGCTAGCTTAGTTTTATTACTATATAGAGTATAGAGAGTAATAAAACTAGTAGTTAGTATATTACTTTTACTTATAAGCTAAGTAATAATAGAGTATAGCTAGAAGTTAAAAGTAAGTTTATTTAAGAAGTAGCTAATAATAATAATAAAAATATTATTAAAATAATATTATAAAGGTATAAGGATATCTAGTTATAAAATATTAAAATTAATAGCTATATAGAAATAAATAGTAATTTTAATAATTTAGTTCTTCTTCTTATCTATTTTATTAGTTTAAATATAATAAGAAGTAAAAAAGAGAAAGTTAATATCTAAAGTAGTAAAAACACCCTTCTAGAGGTTTAATATAAACTTTAAGTCTTAATTAGAGATAATCTAAATAAGTAAGCTTTAATTATAAAACTAAAAACTATAGAGGATAATTATAGCTTATTTTATAATAATATAGTAGATATTACTAAGTAATAATAATATCTTCTTATTAAAAGTATATAAAATTATATAGAAGGTATTAAACTTAGAGAATCTAAATATTATTTATATAGAATTATAAATAAAGATAACTAATATATTAGTAATAAAGTTAAGGGAGATAGTATAATAAGGTAGTAAGTATATTAAGATAGGTTATATATCTCTAAGTAACTTTTAGTAGGACTTTTAGTATTACTAATAAGTTAAGTGATAAGTAATATATATATTAAGTTTAACTACTTTATTATAGATTAAAATATTTAAGAGTTTATTAGAAGCTTTATTAATATTAAAGTAGTAGCTTATATTATAAGCTAAATAGAGAATTTATACCTTATAAGTATATAAAATATATAGTTAATAGTAGCTAATTTGTATAATATAATAGAGAAAGCTATTATTAAGTATTTAAAGTAAGACCTTATTACTTTTTTAGGTAATATTAGGGGTAATAATAGTAAAGCTATAATACTAGAGTTAATAGATTTAGCTAATAATTCTAAATAAAGCTATATTAGAGTAATAGCTTTAGTATAGCTTTATTCTAAAAGTATTAGATAAATAAATATTAGTACTTTATATTAAGCTAATAGTAACTAGGTTATTACTAATAAACTAAGTAGAAATAATAAGAGTAGTATTTTATAGTTTATTAAAGTTACTAAAATTAATAGATTTATAAGTATATAATAACGCTAAGAGCTATAAAAAGGTGTTTAAAACTATATTAAGCTTATTAAGGATATAAATAATATAAAACTTAAACTAAGAGAGATAATTAGCTATAGTAATTAGTTTAAAGTTAACTTTATTTAAGTCTATTATATAAAGGAAGGTATAAGTAATTATATTTATAGTAGCTATATAGTTAGTAAGGATATTAATAAGTTAGTAGTTAGATTAAACTATTTTTTAAAGCTTATAGATAGCTTATATAACTACTATAATTTTTACTTCTATTAAGCTATAAACTTTCTTAGGCTTAGAGGTAGCCTAAAAGAGAAAAAAGATAAGTTATATATATTAATATAGGTATAAGCGTATTCAGAGGTGTAGTATATACGCCTATATAGTATAAAGTTATAGATAAGCTTATATTATAATAAAAGGTGATAATCTTAAGTATTTATAGGTATTTAATTATATAGATAATAATAAGGGAAGAGATATATTATAATGATTTCTATTAATATTATTAGTAGGTTATTCCCTAAAGTAGGGAAAAGTGAGGAGAAAGATAACCTAAAATATAACTTAATAAACTACTAATTATATAAGGTGCTTATATAACTATATATATTATATAATTAATATTATAGTTATAGGTTATAAGAAATAGGGTATTTTTATATAAAGTTTTATACCTTAAAGTCTATTAGTTTATTTTATATAGAATATTTAAGTAAGTAAGTATTATTATTATTATTATATAAGATATTATATATTAATATCCCCCCTTAAGGTATATATAGCTAATTTATAGTATATAGCTTACTTACTTAATATATATATACGTTATAGGTATAAAAAACTTAAAAACCTTATAGGAAAAATAAGAAAAATATTCCTATATTATATAATATATATATATAACTAGTTAAAAAACTCTTATTAAAGAACCTTATAAGTAAAAAGGTAAGAGAAAAACTAATAAGTTATTTCTTTAATATAGTTATTATTATTATTATTATTATTATTATTATTTATTATATTAAGTATATTATTAAATATAACTTTACCTAAAAGCTTAGTTAATATATCTGCAATATTAAACTTAGTGTCTATATAAAATAATATTATATCTTTATTTAATAAAGATTCTCTAGTAAAATAATATTTTATATTAATATACTTAGATTTCTTATAAAATTTAAGATTTTTAGCTAATTTCTTAGCTACTAAATTATCTATAAAAATCTTAAGTTTATTTATTTTATTAAAACTTAGATTAGTTAAATTAAAATTATAACTATTATATAGATATAAAACTTCTTTTACTACTTTAGTTAAAGCTATATATTTAGCTTTATAAGTAGATAAAGCTACTATTTTATATTTTATAGTACTATAAGATATTATATTATATAATCCCTAGTAAAATATATAAACTAATATAAATTTTCTATTATCTAGGTCTCTAGCCTAATTAGAGTCTAAATAACTTATTAAATCCTATATTATATTATTATTATAGTTATAATAAATTCCCTTATTAAGATAATTATTTATATAACTTTATAGATAATTTAAAGCTATAAAATACTTTTTAGAAGGGTTTATTATATATCTTAATAATATTATAACTACTAAAGCTATATTATATTTAGTTTTTAAAGCTAGATATAAAAAAGCTTTAATCTACTACTAAAATTATAGAATTTCTTCTTTAGTAGTAATATATTTATTTATATATAGTTTTATATTATCTCTTATAGGAGTTATAGA
The DNA here is from genome assembly GCA_025328625.1 of Colletotrichum sp. SAR11_240. Classification (NCBI taxonomy): domain Eukaryota; kingdom Fungi; phylum Ascomycota; class Sordariomycetes; order Glomerellales; family Glomerellaceae; genus Colletotrichum; species Colletotrichum sp. SAR11_240. Next base: position 65,545 of record JAKMXA010000141.1, on the reverse strand, counting down.
TAGATTTATATTAATTTTATTATATTTATTTAATATTTTTTATATATATTTAGTTTAATATATAAAGAAAAACTTATTAGGTCTATTTATATTAAACTTATAGCTTAAAAAGATATTAAGCTTCTTTAATAATTATATTTTTATAAATTATTTTAGTTTAATATATATATAGTTATTAGTAGTAATATTATTAGCTACTAAAAGTATATTATCTATATAGTAATAAATTATAGCTTTATAGCTATTTTTATTTAATATAAATACTACTTTATTATAAGGTGAAATAATAAATCTTAATTTTAATAATATAGTTTTTAAATAGTTATACTATAGTTTAAGGTTTTATTTTAACTTATATAAAGCTTTAAGAAACTTATAGTAATATTTATTATTATTAAACTTATAATTATAATTAAGATTAAATTCTAACTTATTTATAGTTTTATTATATAAAAAACTTATTAGTAATATTATATATATATCTATATCTATATTAATATATATAAATATTATAATAATATTATATTATAGAAGAATTTAGTCTTCTTTTATAGTAAATATAACTATAAACCTATAGCTTTTAAGTCTATAAGTAGTAGAAAAGGTTTCTAAGTAATTAATACCTAAATATTAATTAAAACCTTAAGTAACCTATCTTACTTTATATTTATAAATATTATTTATTTTATTTTTTAATTTTATAATATATACTTATTTACTACTTAATAGATAAATATTATTTAGTTTTTTTATAATTTCTTAAGTTTTTATATTTTCTATTTAAGGTATTTCTAATTATATAGCTTAAATCTAATTATCTTTATAAGGAGAATTTAAAGCTTACTATATACTAAAAAGCTCTTTTAATATAATAACTAATAGTATATAAGAAGCTTTATCTATAGAATTAGTTCTAGTAGTCTTATTATTATTAGTTAAAATGTTATTATTTATTTTATATATACTAAGAATAAAGTAGTTTTAAATAATAAATAATAGTGTACTTTTAGTATTATTAACTATATTATTAACCTATAAGTAGTCTTTTTTAGCTTCTTTTAATAGAGAGGGGATCTCTATTAATAACTTAAATTTTTCTTTATTTATTTCTCTATTATTAATACTAATAGTTTTTATATTATTATTATATAAACTATTTATATTAGTATTAATATTATAGCTATTATTATATAAAATAATATTATAATTTTTATAGCTATTATTAATAGTATTATTATTAATATTATTATTATTATTTATATTATTATTACTATTAATAATAATCTTATTATTTAGATTCTTAAAAGCGTTATTAGTAGTAATAATATTTCTATTTATAGTAGGATTATTACTATAAGAGATAGATTAACTAGATATATCTCTTAGTAGACTATTTTAGGTAATATTATACCTATTATTATTAAGTATAATATTATTATTAATATCCTTAAAATAAGTATTTATACTTATAAGAAGCTCTTTATAATAAGAAATAAAAGTATTTTCTAAGATTTTAATATCTTAAGATTATAAAGCTCTCTTTAGTTATATATCTTAGATCTTATATTTATTAGATCTATAATTAATTATATAACCTTAATATACTTTAACGTTTAGTTTCTTAATTTTAAGATCTTTATTCTTATAGTAATATATATTACTCTATATTTTTATATTATTTATATTAAGTTTTATATTATTTTTTATTTTATAAGGTATTTTATATTTAATAGAGGTATAAGGAGTTTTATTATATATATAAAGAGTAGTATAAAAGGTTTTATTTTATAAGTAGTATAGTAAACTTAAATTATATAATATAGATCTTATTTTATTAACTATAATATATATAGTATACTCTATAAGTTTATTAAACTTATATATATAAAGAGGTTTTATATTATAGATAATCTTACTACTTATATATATAGGTTTAATATATTTATTATTAAATTCTCTACCTCTATTAGTAAATATTTCTTTTATTCTTTTATTATTATTATTATTATTAACTTTAGCTTAAAATTTAAGAAAAGTATTAAGTATAGTTTCTTTTACTTTATCTCTTAATAGTTTTCCCTATATAAAATAGGAATATTTATCTATAAAGATAATAAAATAGTTATATTTATTATATATAGTAAGCGTTATAAGCTTATATAGGTCTAAAGCTATATAATCTAAATAATCTAGATTTTTATTATAAACCTATTTTTTATTAGCCTTAGTAATAAATTTACCTTTATAATAAGCTTTATAAAGTAGTAATTTATAATTATTATTATTATTATTATTTATATTTATATTTATAGTAATATTATCTTTTATTTTTAAAAAAGTCTATAAATATATATATCTAAGATGTTTATGCTATAATTAGAGGCTATTATTATTATTATTTATATTATTATTACTTATAGTATTATTTACATTATTATTAGTTATAATATTATATATATATTAATTATTATTATTAATAAGAAATTAGAAGAAATATAAGTTATTCTTCTTTACCCTTATAATAATAATATAATCTTTATTAATATTATATAAAATAAGTTATTTCTAAATAATAGAAGTAATACTTAAAGAATCTAACTTAAATTAACTAAGTAGATTAATACTTAGTTTAAATATATAATAAATATTTTTTAATATTATATTATTACTATTAGGATATATTATTAAATTACTCTTTATAGTAGAAGTAAGAGTTTTTATTTCTCCCTATTTTATTATTTTATTTATTTTTATAGGATTCTTTAGAATATTATAGCTATTAACTATATAAATAGTAGCTATAATATTAATATAAAAATTAACTATTTTTTTATTCTTATTTATATAACTTTTTGCTTTTCTTTTTTCTTTAATAATAAACTAGTTAATTAAGTAACCTAAAGAAGGATTATTAGTATTTTTATTAATATTATTAGGAGTTAAATAATATATATTTTTAAATAGAATATCTTTTTCTTTTTTATTAGAAGATAAATCTATTAAATCTATAGAATTCTTAGGATTATTAATAGATATATAGGGGGTAATATTCTCTATAATAATTATATTAACTACTTTTTTTTCTTTATCCTTAGTACTATTAGTACTAGTAGAGGGTTTTTTCTATTAGCTAAGTATTTTTTTAGAATATAGAAAAGTATAGTTTTCTTTAGTATAATTTATTTTTTTATAATTTTTATAGTATAAACTTTTCTACTTTTTCTAAAGTTTTTTACTTATTTTATATTTATTTTTATTTTTATTATTTTCTTAGTTTTTATTTTATTTTTTATTTTACTTATTACTTTTAGTAGTAATATTATTAACTACTTTTTTACTTCTTTTTCTCTTATATTTATCTATAAAACTAATATATAAAGAGTTTAAGTTATAAGTAGTAAAGTTAATCTTAAGAGATTAAGTTATAGAGGTTATAAAAGCTTTATAAGTCTTATTTAAACTATTAAGTATATAAACTATAACTACTTAATTAAGTAGTTTAAGCTAATTATAAGATAAGTTATTTATAAGTTCTTTTATTTTATTTATATAGTCTTCTATAGAGTTAAAGTTATTTAAAAAAGTATTAAAGAACTTTTTATAGATTAAAAACTTATTTATAAAACCTATAAGTTTATATAAGGTTTTTAAGTACTTTTAAGCTATATAAGTATTAGAATTATCTTTTATAACCTTAAGGGGCTTATTATTATAGAATAACTATATATAGCTTAAAGCTTTATAGTTTTTATTTTTATTATTAGAAGAAATAAGTTTAATAAAGTTTATAGTAATATTTTTATTATATAGTAAAGTTTTAATATATATAGCTTATACTTTATAGTTTTTAGAGCTTATAAGTTTAGGGAATTAGACTTTAAGATTAGTTATTATTACTTTAATAAGTTATAATATATAGTTATAAGCTTTATATAGGATAAATACTAGTAAAGTTATATAACTAAAAAGCTATTATATATATAGTATAGTAGTTCTTATAATAATATTATAATAGTTACTAACTTAGAGGGTTAAGGTTTAATTAATAAAAAAAGAGTAGTTTTTTCTTTCTTTTTAATTAATATCTTTTTTAGCTAAACTTTTATTTAACTAAAGAGATATATATCTTATATAATAAATTAGTTAAGAGGAAATCTATTATACTATAAATATAAGTCTAAATTAGATTAAAAGTAGACTAAAAAATAGTTTAAAGAAATAATCTAAAGGATATAAATTAAATAAAGTAGTAATAAGAAACTATCTACTTAGGGAAGGATTAATAGAGGTATAATTAATTTATATAAGATTAAATATATAGATTTATAAGAGGTATATCTTATAGAACTAAATAATTAATCTAGTTAGTATATTAGTTTTTATAAAAGTAGTATAAATAGAAAAGTATTTAAAAGATTAATTTTTAGTATATATAACTTTTAAGTAGAAGTAGAGCTTTATAGGAGAGTAGGGGAGAAGTAAAGAAATAAAAGGAATAGAAGTTATTTTTAAACTAAGTTTATAACCTATTAATATAAGTATAAATATATTTAAGGGTATAATATATATATTTATATAGTATAGGGTTATAGATAGGCTTATATTATAATAAAAAGTAATAATCTTAAGTATTTATAAGTATTTAATTATATAGATAATAATAAGGGAAGAGATATATTATAATAATTCCTATTAATATTATTAGTAAGTTATTCTCTAAAGTAGGGAAAAGTAAGGGGAAAGATAATCTAAAATGTAACTTAATAAACTACTAATTATATAAGGTGTTTATATAACTATATATATTATATAATTAATATTATAGTTATAAGTTATAAGAAATAAGGTATTTTTATATAAGGTTTTATACCTTAAAGTCTATTAGTTTATTTTATATAGAATATTTAAGTAAGTAAGTATTATTATTATTATTATATAAGATGTTATATATTAATAATATATAGTAGATAGAGATATCTTTACTAAGGATCTAAGCGCTATCCTAAAGTACTTTAAGCTAGAAGATAAAGAAGCTAAAGGCGTCTTAATAAGTATTAAGCTTAAAAAATAATAGGTTAGAGATAATATAGTGCTATAAGAAGACTTAGTTATAGAGGTTAGCTTAAAAAGTATTAAACGCTTAAAACTTAATTAAGGTTAACTTAAAAGAAGCTTTCTAAGTATAAGCTTAATAAGTATATTTTATAAAGCTTATAAGTAGGTTACTAAACTTATAGAGTTTATTAAAGAGAGTAGTTTTATAAACTTAAAGAGGTATAGAGATAATATTAAACTAAGGAATATTATTATAAAGCTATTTAGCTATATTAAGATATATTTTAAGAGTAGTAGCTATATAAGAGAAGTTAAGCTTATAGAAAGTATTAATTTTATTATTAATATAAGATACTTTATTATTATGAACTAAGTAGCTAAGGAGTTTAACGCTAAGGAAAGTAATAAAAGACTTAAGGGTGTTAATATAGAGGTAGTTATTAAGGATAATCCTTAGTATAATATAGAGGTAAGTTTTATAATTATTAGCTATATTACTAAAAATAATAATATTATTAATATAGATATAAATAAACGCTTAATATTTAAAGAATAATCTATCTATATAGTATTAACTATAAGCTAATAAGTTTTTAAAGCTTTAAGGAGCTATATTATAACGTTTAAGCTTTTAGTAAATAATAACTAAAATATAATTATAATATTAGGAGTAGATAAGTAGTTAGTAAAAGAATTTTATAGTATTAAGTATAGTTATCTATCTCTTCTTAGTAATAGTATTAATAATATTACTTTAGTTAGGTATAAAGTAGAAGTTACTAACTATAATATAGTTTAGTAAGTAAAGATTAATAATTAAATAGGGGTTTTTAGTAATATTATTAATAACTTTATAGATAAAGAAAAAAGGGTAAGTAATAAGAGTAAATTACTTTATATATTTTAGCTAGTTTTAAGTATAAAAATTATTAAAAAACTTATTAATAAAGGCTTAATCTTTATAGCTAAGAGGGTATAGTTAGGTTAGTTAGATTTAGTTTTACTAACTATTAATAAGGTTAATCCTTATCTTATCCTTATTTAGAATAAGAATAACTCCCTTATTATAGAAAATATTAAAAGAGTTAATAAGGGTAAAGAAGTAAGTTATATTACTATTAGGGTAGATTATAATTAAAGTATTAACTTTACTATATTTACTAAGAACTTTAATAGGTTTAGAAACTCTATAGTATGAGGTAGTATAGTTAGATATTTTAGAATTAAGGATTAAAGTCTTATTATTAGTAACTAAGCTTATAAAGAAGGTATTTATAATATAGAGGTTATTAAAACTAATAGAAGGTGTAGTTATTACCTATATAGTATATATTTCTAGATAAAGTAGTAATATAGTTTATATTATACTAAGGTACTATTTAGTAATATAAATAATAATTTAAATAGTATTATTATAAGTAATAATAACTAAAAGGCTATTAGTAGTTATAAAGTAATTTAAAATAGTTAGTATAATAGAGGTAATATAAATATCTCTTATAGATATAGCGTTAGGTATTAAAATAGGGATAAAGGCTTCTATACTAGGGGGAATATTAATATTATTAATACTATAAATTAGCCTAAAATACTTAGCTAGTAGCTTATTTTATAGTAGTTATATTAGGGTTATAAGTTTATATATAGACTAAAAGGTAATTATAGTAGTAGTAATATTAATCTTAATACTATATACTAAGTAGAAAGGAATACTAAAGAGAAGCTTTAAAGTGAGGCTATTTACTACCTTAGTAGTAATAAAGAAGTAGCTATTAATAGTTTTATAGCTAATAGTGCTAAAGATATAAAAATTAAAAGTAACTTTATTATAAAACTAAACTTTAGAATTAATATTATTAAAGCTATAATAGTAGCTATAATCTTAGCTAATAGTATAAATAAACTACTTAACTTATTAATAGCTAACTAGAGTAATAAAACTATTTATATTAAAATAGACTTTAATTAGTTTTACACTTAGAGAGGTAGTAATACTTATATAAAGATAGGTAGAGGTGCTAAGTAGGTAGTTAGAGCTTAGTTATAAATTAACTTTAACTATTATAAGTTAAGTTTAATAAGGTGAGTTTTTATTTTTAAAGATAGTAATATTACTAGTAAATAGCTTAAGAAGGTTATTATTAAAGAAGTAAATAGAGGTTTAAAAATCTATTAAGTTAAAGTTATCTCCTATTAAGTTAGATAGTAGGTCTATATTACTACTAATATCTATAACTTAATAGCTCTAGCTTTTAAGCTATTAAGTATATTCCTAAGAGTTAGGCTTATTATTATATATAATAGTATCTAAGTAGTAAGTAGAGCTATTTTATTTAATAAACTTCTAAAAATAGTATTAAAGCTATTAGTAGTTATTTAGTTAGGGTTAGCTTTACTAGTATAATCTCTATTTATTATAGTAAATATTTTTTAGTTTATTAGCCCTTCTAGAGGTTTATTCTAATTAATATTAGGGGTAAAAACGCTAAGCTTAATATATTTTATTAGTAGAGCTATTAGAGATAAATAGGTATTAAGCTTACTAGCTTTACTACTACTACTTAAGTAATAAATTACTTTATAAGTAGTAATTATCTCTATAAAAAGCTAAGTTACTAAAAGTAGCTTCTTTACTAGTAAGATAAATAAAGTGTTATTCTTCTATATATAAGATATTATATAAAGTATAATATTTCTTATTAAGGTTATTAAGATAGTTAGCTATAATATCACTTTAGTAAAACTTTAAGTAGAAGATATATAAGTAGGAGTTAAATATATTATAAAGTTAAACTAATAGCTAAAGATTAATAATATCTCTTTAAGTTTTAGTATTTAAAAAAGTAGTAATAATAAATATATATAGTAGTTTATCTTTAGTAATATCCTTAACTATAAAAAAGTTTAAATTAAATTAAGCTAAAGTAGCTACTAAGTAAATACTAAAAAAGTAGTAAATAGTATTAAACTAATAATTAAAGTTAATAGATAGAGTAACTTATTTAATTTCTAAGAGCTATTCTTAATATTAAGCTATAATAGCTTTATAAAGAAGCTAATAAAACTAGAAATAAAGCGCTTTATAGTATTACTTAGAGGAGGTAGTATCTCTAATTAAATAGAGCTAAAGTTTAGTATTATAAAAATAAGTTTACTTTTTATTAAAAAATATACCTCTATTAGTAAACTTATTAATAAGTATATTAAGCTAAAATATATTAATATTAGAGAGTTATTAGATTAATAAGGCTAATATTATTATAATAATAAGTATTATAGCTAATAAAATATAAACTATAGCTAAAAGTTTTACTACTAGGAGTAATATATAAGGTACTATAAATATAGCTAGAAGTTAACTATATATTAGTAATAATATAATAAAAATAAAAGTAATAAGTTCTAAATAGTAAAATAAACCTTCTAGCTATTTAAGTTAGCTAGTAATATTACTTATATTAATAACCTAAAGTTTTTATTAAATAGTATTACTTAAAGAAGTAGACCTTAGAGGATTTATAGCTAGTATTAATCTTAGAAGGATTAATAGGGAAATAGAGGATAAATATCTTATAGCTTATAATAAGCTTAATAGGGGTATACTTAAGAAAAGAAGCTCTATAAGAATACTAAGAGTAAAAAGAGTATAAAATAAGCTATATTAAGCTAGTATAAGCTAGTCTAAAACTATAAACACTAAGGAGTAAAGTAGACTTAGTATAATTATAAATAGTTCTAATAAGAGGGATAAAATATTACTAAACTTAGCGTTAAAGTTTAAGATATTATTATAAATTATAATAGTAATAGAGCGTTTAATAGCTTAAAGAGTACTTTAAACTTCACTAAAGAGGTTCTACTTAATAAGGTATTTATCTAAGATAACTACTATTAAGTTAAGGTTAATAACTTCTATACTAAGGTTTTATAAGTCTAAAGTGAAAGTAATTATAAAAAACTAAGTAATATTATAGTATAGTAAGTTATTAATAATAGAGATAATAAGGTAACTAAGATTTTATTTAATATACTAATAGAGTTACTAAGCTTTATAAACTTAAGCTTAAATTAAGTAAGATTAAAGTTACTTAAGTAGTTAAAATTTTTTTATATAGGGTTATAATAAATAGTTTTAAAGTTAAAACTATCTTTATAAGTATTAAAGTTATAGATTAAAGCTTAAGTCTTCTTACTTAGCGTAATAAATTAAGAATACTAAGAGATCTTATTAATATTATCTTTTAATACTAAAATTAGAGAGACTAAAGTAGAAGTTATACTATTACTTATTACCCCTCTATACTACTACTAAAGCTAGTAAATAAGATAGTAGACCTAATATAAGGGCTACTAGAACTAATATAAACCTAGATACTAAAAGGTAGGTTTAGAAAGATAAAGTATAAAAAGTTATCTTATCTTAAAGTATATTAGGATTACCCTTATAAGAGATAGTCCTAACGTACCTTATATCTAACTTTAATAATACTACTAAAACTAAATCTTTAGTTTCTATTACTACTTTTAGCTAGCTACTTTTTTAGAGTAATATAGAGAGGTTATAACTAACTTCTAAAGTTTTTTAATACTTTCTTACTACTATATAAGATATTTTATAATCTCTAGTAATAGCTTAGATTAATAGTATTATAGATAGAGGTTTACTAGAATAACTAGAATAGAGAGCTTAATATTATATAATATATAATACCTATATAGCTTATTTAATAAGCGTTAATTTAGTATCACTTTAGTAAAGTATCTTAGTAGTAAGGATTAAAAGAAGTAATTAAAAAAAGTATAGTTTTAAGTTATAACGTAGTTTTAAAAAGGATATTTTTTAGTAGTAAAACGAGAAAAACGTAACTTTTATATAACTAGCTAGAAACCCCCTTTTTTAAGTAGAAACCCTGTTTTTTTGCCCCTTATGTGAGTAGGGGGTGTTTTACGCTTAACGTGGCTGACTAACGCCCCTAGGTAGTAGAGAGATCACGAATTATGAATCTTGCTGCCCAGCGGGCTCACGGACTCTAGATCAACATCCCTGTTTGCGAACTTGTCTACAAGAAACTTTTGTTTGATGCGGCCGGCAGTGTCTACTTCGTATAGAAGCAGGCGAGCACCACGGTGCTGGAAAGTCTTTAGCGTGGTCGTGCGGAAGCGCCAGACTATCAATTATACAAGTAATGCCGTAGGAATTCTCGGTTTTTCTTTTCAAATCGCTGCGACTTCTTGAAGAAATCTATCGATCAACGTGTTGGGTTGATGTTCGTTCCCCTCCCCATCCACTGCCAGATCGTAAGCTAGCTTTACGATCTCCTCAGCTTCTTGTCTGGCGCGGAGCAAGGCAACGTCATCATTGGAAGCCCTGTTTATGGCGTGTCAGAAGTCTTGGTCAACGTATCTTTTTACGGCGTTCAGGTTATCTCTTGCAGCGGTGGCATCTTGCAGAGCCTTGTCAGGGGCTTCAGTTCTGGCGGTTGTCATCTGAAGTTTTCTGCTGACTTCTGCTTCGGCGGCCAGAGCGGTATTGAAGCCGTTGTCAGCTAGTTTCATAAGATTACGCGCGATCTTTGACTTTCTTATCAGCGATTTGGAAGTCATACAACGCGCATTCTTTCCCACGAGGGGCGTCATGCGTGCCCAGCCCGCAGTGCTGACAAGATCCGGTCGGGGCCCTTCCGCTGGGTTTGGGTGTAGAGATGGCCTGTTCCCAAAATCGGTCCTGTGACTATTGCTGTGTTCTATGGACCAGGGGTGAATTGAAATGTCGAATGATTCTTCACCACCAAAGACACATCAAAACAAAAGTTCAATCTTGGTTGTTTATGCTGCTCGGTACTGACGTGCAGCTCACGACTCACGGTTCCTGAGCTGCACTTTTATCAGTTAAGGACAAGCCTGAGAATAATTACAGGATTGAACGCGCCAAACTGGCATCAGGTCCCATGAAAATAACGCGCCTAGAAACAGGAGCTCAAATTAATTTCGAAGATCGACCCCAAAGATCTCCTAAGACTCATGGTCAGACCGCTGCCCTGCGCTGCTTGGGCCGGATTAAGTAAACTACTTACGGATATGGCCTCGGCTCTTTCCGAGGAATATGGCTTTGACTTTTGTGAAAAGCCTCCGTCGGCCAACTGCAATTTCCTCTCTTGTCTCTGTAACACATTGGTCTGTGGATGTCAGTTCCGGGTCCTTGCTTGAGATGAGTGACTTACGTCCTCAATTGTCCCCTTCATGATGTATCTTATAATCATCACTTGTCGCTCCTGACCCAACCGGAAAGCTCGACCGATAGCTTGAAGCTCAATTGATGGATTCCATTGAGGTTCCAAGAGATAAATTCTGGTCGCATTCGCCAAGTTCAGCCTTTGATGGCTATTAGCTTCTACCTGTGACCACTTCAATAACATTTTCTTACCCAATGCCGCCTGTGCCCAAAGTCATCAAAAGGACATTTGCTCCACGAGGAGAATGGAACTCTGTGAGAATCCTTGCCCGCTCTGATACTGGCAAAGATCCATGGATGAAGTACGAACTGATACCATTGGAAGCAAGAAGTTCCTTTGCAAGATCCAGAGTCTTCTTCCAAGACGAAAATACGATACTGGGTGTCTCGTCAGAGATTGTGGGTTGAAACAAGGAATGAAAGCCAAAAACATGGTCTAACTTACCTCTTTTTCTCATGCTCATCATAAGTGCGCAAATCATGTTGAAGATCTTGCAGAAAAGCCCTGAGCTTCGTTGGATAAGCTGCGTCTGCATCTGAACCCAATTGGCTTGCTTTTCTTTGCTGGTGAGGAAACGTAACATCGCTCATCACATCTTGGCCCTGAGTTGAGCAACTCATGCACTTCAACTTCGCCGTGTAGTGTCTTGGCACGCAACCGCCGCAGACCAAATGGGTGCATCCTTGAATCTGAATCCCGCCATCGCTCTCTACATTATGCTCTTCACCGATACTGTATATGTCGCGGTGACAATAGACGCATATTGCGTTATCTGTCTGCTGGAGATATGTCAGCAATTCGTATGGATCCGTCGGAACCCCTTTGTTGCTTGCGGTTTGCTGCAAATCAGGTCTGCCATTGTTACAAAACAGGCGTAGTCGCAGGAGGGACTGCAAAACAGCTGTGTTATATTTCAATTTTCCACGCATACTGACTGCCATTTGGATCATATGCCGGCCTTCTTGAGTGATGCGATTATATTGCTCGCGTTCCAAGGCAGTGAGTTGAAGAACTCGCCGATGTTGAATTGGTTCAGGAATATCGATGATATCTCTCGTTCTGCGCAAGCAAACTGCGGAGAGGAGAGTCTTCAGAGCCTGGAAGCTCCGTCTAGATGATGAGTTGCACTGACTCGAGATGAATCGCCTGAATGTCGGGGGGTTCTCGAAAACCGGGACCCTGAGAAAAGTCATGAGTGATCCGAGATCTTCCAAGCTGTTCTGAATCGGTGTTCCCGTAAGACACCATCGATGTTCTGCCCTCAGGCAATTCAAAGCTTGGAACTGCTGCGTCGTTCGGTTCCGAATTTCGTGTGCTACGAAGGCCTAGTGAGTCTTGATCTTTCAAGATCGACTGAAGACGGCATTAGAGACATATACCTTCGTCTAAGACTATGCGAAACCAATAGATTGCAGCCAGTGGAGACGACTTTTGACTCGTCTCAGCTGCGATGGTTGCGTACGTTGAAAAGACAATATGAGATTGTACCAATTCTTGTGGAGACTCTTTTCGTTTGTGACCATGGTATTTGTAAAATGTCAAATTGCCTGGGTACACATGTCTTAACTAGCGTTAGATCGACGTTTGCTAAGCCGATGCGTGCATAGAATTTATCACATAAAACGTACTTTCGAACCTCGGCAATCCAATTGTCAATTAGCACTGTACCAGCCATCAGCATAACTGCATGTATAGACTCGTCTGCAATACCTTACGGGAAGATGGAACCACGACCAAAGTAGCACCAGCGGGAATTGAGTCCTTGCTTGAGTCCTTCTTATTCCGATTAGCATGCTTAGCTGCTCGATCGATGGAGCCTGCTATGGCTGAAAGCATGATTAGGGACTTTCCAAGACCCATCTCGTCCGCTATTATGCCACCTTTGGCTTCTTGGGCTAGTTCGGACTTAGATCCGGTGATGATATTCTGATGACTACCAATGGGATAAGTGATCGAACATATTACATCTGTCTCCGCTGGGTGACTGGCTTACTATGAATCTTCCCCCGTGCCAACGTAACGCCACATACTCAGATTTGGGGAAAGTTTCCCTGTCTCAGTGCGGAATACAAAGTCAATAGCAACTCTTTGATGTCTAAAATCGTGTCAATGCGCAGTGTTGACAGAACCTTTCAAGGGGCGGGGCGCAAATAGCTCGACTCACGGCAGTAGTTGACTTTTGATTCGTCCATCCGCTTGTTGTTCTCGAAGAATTTCCTTATGGGAGAGGGAGTCAAGAATTCGGGTTACCTCTACGGAAACATCGATATTCGCTGAGCTCGTTTCTTTCATGGTATTCTGTGAATTTGCAACATCAAGAGAGTCATCTTCGTGACGAATGATGTCTTCCTCGGAAGAATGACTGATTTCTAGGTAGTGCGGATTGTAGTACGTTGTCCCACGAAGGTCAATGTTTGGACGTTGAAGGGTAACCTTGTGTGCTCCGCGCTGGGAGTACAGCTCCAGTGTTTCTCCGACAGTTTTGGCGTCCTCCCTCGAGCCGTAGATGGTTAACTCAACCTCCATCACTGGCTTTCCACCTCTGCCTTTCCATTCTTGTACAGCTGCAGTCCATTGTTGGATTGAGACAGTCGCTTGGCACCGTCGCACACGAACCTCTTTCAGCACCGATATGAGCTTGCAAATCTGTTTAGAAAGTACTGCAACGAGTATGTCTTCACAATAAACCCCAAAGTAGGAGCCAACAGGACGAACATCGAAGACGGTAATTGTGTTTGGAAACAGTCTACGTGACTCTTCCGGATATCCCTGAAGCAGGCTCTTGACCTCGATGATCTTTACGGTCTTAGCCCAAGACAAGAGTGGTAAAGTTGAAATAACACAACTCACATTTCCATAGCAGACGTCTTGGTCGGAGTCGTTGTTTGCATTGGCTGACGAAGTCGCTGCAGCCCGAGAGACCCCCGCGTCATTGCTTTGCCTTGTGTCAGACTGCAAGCAAATCGCTTCTGAAGCATCATTCTTTGTCACATTGGGATGGGATGAGTGTCGGTCTGCCTGAAATATCGACCATGTTCGTTTCGAAGCCATTCTGGCCCAGTTGGAGGTCGTGGGCGTGGTGCTTTCCTCGGTGCCTTCGGTGGTGAGATTATCTGTGTATTTGATGTCATGGATGGGACTCGAAGCGGGGTTCTCGTTGAATTTACCAAGGCTTTCTTTCCCCGTCCTACCTCCGTGCAGCCCGAGGATGCCTTGTCTGCCTTGGCAGTCAGGTGGACCAACCTGATTAGCCCCTCGTCACAGCACGTCGTCCTATCACACTTGCAGGAGTGCATCAGGACCCGTCGGCCAGATTACAATAAAATGTGTACGCCCCAACAGGGCTGACCGAAAAAAAATTGTTTCCAGTGTCTAACTCAATCTGATGCCCGAATCCTAGGCTTCAGCGACTCATCTCCAGATGGCACACACCAAGACCTCACCCCTTGCCAATACTGCCACTTCCCTTACCCCGTTTGACGAGGAACTGGATGCGTTCAAAAAACGACTTAAGCCTCAAGAAAGAGAATACTTCAAGTTTTCAACGGAAAATGAGTTTGCGAAAGAAATCGATTCCCTCCAAACCAGGTTGCATAAAGGAAGACGGCAACAAAACATGACTAAGTTGAGAGGATTTATAGAGGCTATGAATCAATTCGGAAAGGTTATCGATGTATTTTGTCAAACATCTGAAGTCCTCGCGTTTGTTTGGGTACGTAAGTTATTCATAAGGTACCTCAACAATCTATTCTCGGAAGCCTTTGCTGAAAATGTTGCCATTCGGGCGGATACTTTAGCTGATGGGGCAGGTTATCAGCTCTTTAAGCATCCGTATTGTCGTTTTAATTCTTGTCATCTTTCGTAGTCTTTCCTTCCGATACCTCACCGCTCTTTATGCAGTTGTTTCTATCAACATTTTCATTGTTGTTACTGTCCTTATCGCCGTTGGCACTGTCGTCGTCCATCATCACTATTCCCCCTGGACATCCACATGTGTCCGTCTCAATAGGAAGACAAATGCCCAATTATACATTTCAGGGCTAATTTGGTAACGTGTATTGCAGGGACCATGGAAGCTTCTTCTCCTCATAGGGGACAGCTTCTCTACAGCATTCAGCGAGCTCTTAGATACGTATCAACAGCTGGGGAGAACACTTTGTCTCCTTCCTCAAACTTCAGATCTCTTCCCAGACGACAAGAACATGGCAGAAGTTCTCGCCACTGTGTATAAAGATATTTTGGACTTTCACTTTGAAGCTTTCAAATATTTTCAACAACCAAGTATGAGCGAACATTGCCTTGAAGAACCGGGAATAGCGCCAACCCAATCACAAAACCTGTGATATCCATATGAGACCCCGAGCTAACATCCGGCAGTGTTGAAACAGATTTACCACGCGACTTGGAAAACCTACAAAACGAAGTTTTCAGATTTAATACACAACATAGGCCAACATAAATTTTTGCTTCTTGGCCAAACGACACTTGCGCAGGCGAGAAGATCAAGGGAAGATGAGACAGCGAACAGACTTCGAGACCAGAGTTACAGAGACTGCCGTGCACGAGAAAGGATAATTGGATGGCTACAAGGAGCAGGCGTGGATTCCAACGTCAAGAATGACCATGCCAAGTTGCTAAAAGTCAGATCCAATACACCCAACTCGGGCAAATGGCTCTTCTCCAAACCTGAGTTCAAAAGATGGTTTGGTCAATTCCCCAGCATTCCGGCTTTACTATGGATAAACGGCGTACCGGGCGCTGGGAAGACTGTTTTGACTTCCTTGGTTGTTGAGAAGGCTCAAGCTCTGAGCCACACAACAGTCCTGTACTTCTATTGTAAGGCTGACAACCCCGACAAAAATAACTTCCTTTCCATCGGACGAAGACTCCTTCTTCAACTGCTGGAGCAGAATCCGGAACTTCTGTATTATTTCGACAGCAAATACCAGTCCAGCACCGATGCCACTCTTACGACGATCTCAGATTTAGAGGAACTACTACAAACCGGCATTAAGAATACTGCAAGCACATACATCATCCTCGATGGCCTCGATGAATGTCCAGTAGAAGAGACGAAGGCCATTGGTTCATGGTTTCGGAAGTTGGTAGAAGATCAGCCAAAGGCAAACCCCGACCAGATTCGCTGTCTGTTCGTGAGTCAAGACGAAAAAGCCACTAGACAGGCCTTGAGCGATCTTGCGAGTTTGAAGATACGGGCCAGTGACAATCATGAAGATATTGCTGAGTTTTCGTTGCACTGGGCGTTAAGAATAAAGGAGAGATTTGGGCTACGGGACGAAGAACGAGTATCGATTGCAAAGAAAGTGCCGGATGTTTGTGGAGGTAATTATTGTCCCTCGATCAATTTTTCAGTTGCCCTCGACGTACTGAAACACCACAGGAATGTTCCTACTCGCCAAGTTGATTTGCGAAAATTTATATGAGCAGGCAAACATCGATGACCTATACACTGAGCTGCAGCCGAACACGTTTCCACAAGAAATTGATGAAGCGTTAGTTAATTTACCCTTTCTTGAAATATTTCAAGTTAGATTTGTAACTAACTCAACCAAGATACGGGCGTATCATGGTCAGGCTTTCCAGCCAAGTGCCCTATAAAAGCAAGACGAATTACTGCCTTCTCCTGCTTGGCTGGCTTGTTTGTGCCAAGAGGCCGTTGAAATGGTGCGAGATCCAGGCTGCCAGATCAATTGACCTCGACGAGGAGACTGTCAACTTAGAACGCTACTCGTTCCGGGATGGCCCCAAGGACATTTGCGGTTCACTTGTTGAGGAAGATGATATTAATGGCACCGTTGGATTGATTCATCTCACTGCCAAACAGTAAGCTTTTATCCGTCCCAAAAACTTACATGTCAATCCGAAGGAAGCTAGAGAAACATCTTTTAACACGTCACGCAAATTCAAGGTTCCTTATCCGGAAAAAGTACGTGGATCTGTCTGCAGAGGAAATCAATTTCACAATGATATGTGTGAACTACCTCAATCTTTTGGGGTTTCAACCTCCGCTTCTCGATCTTGACGAACTTACTTTACGTGGGCATTATAACTTTCTAGAGTACGCAGCCCTTCACTGGGTACGACATCTCGAATCCGCATTGGAACATCTTCAAACGCATTCCAAAATTGGGAACGAACTTGCGGAATCTCTTGGTTCTTTTCTTGACCTCCATTTCACCAACCCGGAAGTTACTTCAGTTGTTCTTGGAAAACACCGACGGAAGTGGAAGTTTTTCGAACCTTTTTCCTTCTTCGAGAAGTTATTGCAAGCCTTTCTGTCGACTCGAAAACACTTGACTACATTTGAGGAGATGAAGTCTGAAGAATTGGCTCTCGACGTATTTGATATCCTACAAAAGGTCCGCCAAAATGTCGAGTCTCTAGCTGCGCGCGACTCAAGCCCAGAGACTTCTGCCTTACTAGAGAAATTCTTTGGCAGAAACATGTTTAAGTGCTCGAGACCCAGCTGTCACTTCTTCGAAATGGGATTCATATCAAGCCATATGAGAAGTCTTCACATGGAGAAGCACCTGAGGCCATTCGTGTGCACATTCGAGGGTTGCCCAACTTCAGTCATCGGCGTGGCAACTTTGAAAGATTTTGAAGTTCACATGCGCGACATGCATCCATGTGATATTGAAGGAGACAGTACAAAAGCGTTGGAGTTCCCATCTGAAGAAGAGCTCAGGAAGCCCTCGCACCTACCTGAGCAGTGGTCTGGTCCATTCTCTCCCATCAAGACGTCAGAGTCAGAGTCAGAATCAGAATCAGCAAACGACGAACCGGAACCAGTCAAGATTGCCTCTTCGCCGAAAACGCAGCACACAAAAAGGCCCAAGGCAAAAAGGCAAAAGTCGGAGTACATATGTCCTACTTGCTCAAAGAAGTTTACCAAGCGTTTCAATATGCAATCTCATGCGCGTTCACATTCTACTCATCGTCCCCATCAATGCGACTACGCCGAAGGGGACAATGAATGTAAGAAGACGTTTGTTCGACTGAGCGATCTTACGCGACATAGAAAGTCACACAGTGTTGGTGAGTATCATTGTGGTGGAATCAAGCCTGATGGTACTGAATGGGGCTGTGGAAGAAGTTTCTCGAGGGCTGACACCTTGAAAAGCCATCTTGCTTCGCAAGCTGGGGCTCAATGCCGCGCGGTACATTCGGAAAGATTGGTGGACGGGGCGTAGTCTCAATGTCACTCATTCCATCTTTTGCCAATACAACAGAAAGATTATACTTCTATATTTATGAGCGCTCGTCACTGGTTCGTTAAACTTCAATCCGAATGAGGCTGGCGAGTAGATCTTCGGGGAAATTTGGACGTTCTGTATGCTGCAGCTATGTACTACCCGGAAGTGTGGCGGTTCCAATGCAAGTGTAAGATGAGACATAGTAGACGTGGAAAAGGAGGCGTGCCATCTGATCGAGTTCAGATAAGGCACTCGGTGAGGTTTAGTTGCCACAGTCTCCCTCGCTTAGATAGCTGCACCAGCCAGCTGAAAAATGTGTATTTGAGTACGTCAAACAGTCCACTTGAAAGCACCAGCAGTCCATTCGTGGATACATTTGGCAGCCCACATTGTCTTATATTACGGACTGTGCAGTGAATCAGAAAGTTTGTCGAGGGCTTTTGGATGTAAGCTAGACACGTGGAAACCAGGCAGATCAAAGCCTTGAGGAAAATCAGGGGGCGTTTTTTTCATTGAATTTAGCCACTCACGGCCTGATAAATTCATGTCATAACTCAAGTTAGAATCTGCGGGGTAAATTCTGCCTTGATAGGCTGACTCTATCAAAACCCGGGTTCATGTACCGATCCTTGGTTCTGCGCATTTTGCCTTCTTTGCCTTCACGGCATCTGTTCTGGAGGGTCCCCGGGAAAAGCTCACTTACGCCATAGTGATTGGCTGCTGCTCGAGACTGCCATGGGCCGCATGGTTCGCATTCGCCATGACCAGTCGCGACCTTATGGCGTTCATTGGTTAGTTACCATGAGTTATCATGCAGCCTGGCTGCAGCTCTCCCGCAACCTTATCTTCTAGCCCCAATCCGACCTCGTTCTGCCCCCGAAGGATTCTGAAGCATCAATTGACGAATAGGAACGGCGGTCTTGCGTCCATTTCAGAATGATTTCTTTGCAATCCGGGAAGCGTACCCGTTGGCTGAGTATATCGTGCTGAGCCGTTGCGCCTTCCCCGCTCATTTCATCCACCATCATATTATCCAATAGCAAGCGTCGTACGCCTCACTTTTTGCCACTGTCAGCCCATGAAAAGCCGCAGCTACCCAAAGACGAATAAGATCTCAAGAAAACATACAAATAAAAATTTCCAGCGTTCTGAAGCGGGTGACCCCAACCGCCCTTCGGAAAACTGCTAAGCCGCTGTCGCGTTGGTGACGTTTTCCAAACGAACGAGTCAGAACTTACGGACGCGTTTGGCTCTGGCAAATTCTATTGACGACTTAATGTTGCTGTCACATTCGTCTTACTATGAGATATGTGTCGAGCTGCCACCGCATGGTGCCGTCACCATCTTGCACATCGTGGCGTTTTGCGCCTGCTTAGCGTCGGGCGAATGACGACGAGAGGATTTAGACGGCTCCGGCAAATTTGGTTCTAAAAGAGTAATACTGGAAACGTTCTAATCGAAACTGCACCACATGCACGCACTATATCCAGAGCCCATAATTTCCAAACAGCCTATCCAGGAATCACACACGTAATTGTATGTATGATGTTCTATGACGGTGGGTGCATCAAAAAATGCCGAAAAGTTGACTAGTTTTCTTCATCCCCAAAGGCCAGGAATGGTTGAAAATCATACATTGACATCGCGAACGCGCATCATTCAGTCTCTACTCGCCTTGCAAGCAGCTATTACCTGCTACATCAATTTTCCAACAAGCGGATTTAGGTCATTATGTGAATGATGCTCTATCTTCTAACAATAAGATACCGTCCTTGGAGCATGTTTGAGTGTGGCTCAAAATGTACAATGCTTACTGCACAAAATGACGCGATTCGGGTTTATCGTCTCGGCCTTGGACCCGGAAACATTCCATTCAAAAGGCCACGTATTCAGTTCGTCTTTCAGCTACGAAGACATTATGATTGGAGTCAGAAAGCCCTGTTTCAAGGCAAATAACCATGCTATGTATTTCAAACATCCATGTACCTGAACACTGCATCTGTCTCTGCGTTGGAAACATTTCTGAACTAGTGATATGGTGTATTGTTGATGGACTGGCGTTATCAGAACACTCAAAAGCCTCTGAAAAGTATTGTCACTCACGGTATATCCGCAGAGATATGGCCCTAGCTAACCATGAATGACGCCGACAAGGACTCAATTGAATGTCCAATTACGAGATCTACGCATTGCATAGACATATTTTGATCTCAGATTGCATCTCGTATGCTTTCACTTCTCTAACTCATCTACCTCACCAGCAAACCGGAACGTCAAGCCTCTGACCTCCTCAACAGAATCTGCCATCTCAATCAAGCATCTTGTAACCTCATACTTGTCCGTCTCATAAGTCCGAAGCGTTTCCTCCACCTCCTTGTTCTCCACCAAAAAAGCCTTTCCCTTCACAGGCGGTGCCTTGCTATCCCGCGCATCGACAAGTGCCTTGTACTTTGCACCCCATGTCTTTAAAACACCACCCTTGATGGATGCCTCGCGATAGTCAACCTCCACGCCCAGTTGCTCCCGAAGGACGTCGGGGTCCGCAAGCGTTCCGTAGAAGAAGTACCATACTGGATACTCATCCTGGGCAGGCTGAAGCCTCTTGTCATTGTCGCCGGTGATGCGGTTCTGCGGGAGCGTGGCGTCGCATCCAAGAGTTGGGTAGATTGAGGCCTTGAAAAGGTCCTTGTCGGCCACGTTGTATCTGATGATGGTAGGTTGAAATCTGGACTTGTTCTGGCGGAAGTGCTGCAATATGTGGAACTTCGCCTCCTCTCCAATCTTGCAGAACTTGGTGGTGTTTCCATCTTCGTCGGTCGCCGTGAACACCTCGTGTGGCATGGTAATACATCCCAAACGATGGACAGTCTCGAGTGAATGAATCGGATTCTCAAGCTTGACGAGATACTTCACTTTACCAAACTTTGGGGGCTGAGGGACGTGGTCGAGTATCTCAGGAGGGACCTCGAGGTCCATGTCGCGTTGGTGATGCGTGACATCGGCGGGGAGAGGTTCGGCATTCTCTGGCTCGTCCAGAACCAGTGAGGCCCTGGCCATGTCCTCCAGCTCGGCAAGAATATCTAAGTCGTCCATGATTTCGCGATGGATGCCTACGCAAGGCGTTGTTGTATTATTGTGAAAGTTGATTGCCTTCTGAGGCAGGAAAAAAAGCGCGAAGTTTCCAAATTACCAAAAGCTGCGGGAAGTGCTGGAGAAATCTTGAACAGGACATCTTTTCCAATGATAAAGGAGGGAGAGAGCGAACGGAGATACCTTGGGAGTGGCCAAGGTCTGAATTGAGCTCCTGAGTGAGTCAAGGTTGAGTCGAGAAGCGGGACCAAACCATCAGGGTGAGACCTCAAGTCCACACCAGTCGCAGAACCAGACAATTGGGAAGGACTCTTTCAATTGAGATACCATCAATGTTCCGAAATGGTATCTCAATGTTCCGAGCCCGAAGTTTATCACTGGTATACCATGAAGAGTACCACAAGGAAATCTATGTTCACACTACATAGGTACTTAGGTAACGGCACTTGACAAAAGGGCTTTGCGAACCATAGTATTGTTGTATGTAACTGAAGTAAAGATAATTTGTACATGAAATATGAAGCAGTTTTGAAAAACTTCAATGAAAAGCTTATATGCTCTAACTCAGGTACTCTCCCACAAGAGCAAGGTTGATAATCGAGGCCAACCCATACAACGCAGCATCATTGGTAGAAACCCAAGCAGCCTCATCAATAGGAGTCAGAACTGCGCTACCGTTGAAGTGGACAGTGCTCCAAGGGGATGACTCCTTGAAGCCGTCAGTGTTGAAGAACTCATTCCATGCGCGAGCAGCCAACGTCGCGTTGTCGTGGCGATGCGCAGCGTAAGCAGTGAGACGAGAGTGTCCCTGCTTGAGGTTGAGGCTGCCGAAAGACTTGCCGTAGCGGGCCGTCTGCTCAGCTGCGCCGGCGCCGTAGTAGTACGAGTAGTCATACCAAGCAGCCTCGAAATCCTCGGGGACTTCCTCACCGGCATGCTCGATGAATTCGGCGACGACCTCGAGGAGACCGAAGACAGCGGACAAGTGGGAGACAGCGACAAGACCCTCGTTGTTGGGGTCCGCGGGGGGCGGGCCGAGAGTGCCGTTCGCGATGCTGTACAGACCAGAGCCGGTGACGAAGCCATTCTTGAGCTTGGCGATGCTGGCAGCGGTGTTGACGAGCTTGGTGCGGGCTTCTTCCCAGCGAGGGCCACGGCGCTCCCACTCGATGAGCCAACCAGCCGCAAGTGCGGACCAGTCAGTTCCAAGGCCAACAGCGACAGAAGCGTTGGGAGTGGGAACCCAGCCGTCGGTGCGGACCTTACGGTTAGGGTCGAGGACACCGTAAGTCTTGTCGGTGTCGAGAAGCTCCTCGATGAGTTCGCCAACGCGCTCATCACCTCCAGAGACGTAGTAGAAAACCTTGCGGTACTGAGGAGTTGAGATACGAGCTTGCTTGGCGCTGTCACCCCAGTGCTGAACACCGTGGCGAGTACCGAGACCCTTGAGGTCGCCCAGGTGGTAGACGTCAACCTCGCCAGTGTGGCGGACCTGAGCCTCAGCAAACCGGTAAACATCCTCGCGTCCGGTGCGCAGGAAGTAGTTCCAGAAGAACAGATCAGGAGAAAGCTCCGAGTTGTCCCAGGCGTAGCCACCGACGTCGTAACGCCACTGGTGACGGTCGGTGTCGTAGGCGTGGATGAAGTCGCCGTGGTCCCAGAAGCCGTACCACTTGCGCTGCTCGACCTGACCCTCGTAGAACTTGAATAGGAAGTCGAGGTGGTCCTCGATCTTGGCAGCCTGGGCGTTGGGGTTCGCAACTGGAGGAGCCCAGTAGGTGCCGATGGCCTTGGTCTCGGCGAGGTACTCGGATTCGCCAAAGAGGACGGGAGGGTTGTTGGTGTGGTCGGTCAAGTCGGACAGCAGGGTTCGGTTGGGGGTCTGCTCGAAACCGTAGAGGAAGATCTCGTTGGTACGGGCGATGCCGTAGGGGTTGTTGAAGCCGGGCTCGTAGTCCTCGTAGGTGATCTCGAGAGCATCGAGCTGATCGGCGTAGTCCTCCTGCCCAAGACCATCATGGAAGGGACGAAGATCCAGAGGAGGGGCGTTAGGGCTGTAGATCCAGATAGTGATCTCGCCCTTCTCGGTAGCGGCGTTGGTGATGTCGATGCCAGTGGGGTAGCGCTTCCAAAAGTTGCGCAAGCCGACAGCAAGACCACCCTTGGTAGCACCGCCGAGGTACGCGAGACCGCCGGCGCGAGTACCACCAGGGATGTTGATCCATCCTTGGCCAGCCTTGGTGCGCTTCTTCAAGGTGAAGCCGTCGGGAGACAGCTGGGTCAAGCTGTAGTCGCTCCAGGTAGGGATCCAGTGAAGTCTAGTCGTGACTCTCTGGTCCCAGGTCGCAGGGTCAGCGAGCTCGGTGCCCTCAAACTGGTCGGTTCGGACCTGGGCACCGGGGTCTCTTCGCAGTCCAGTAATACCCTGAACGGCCTCGCTGAGCAAGCCTCCATCAACACCAGAGATTCTGACATGGCGGTTGTATTGTTCTTCTCCCTCAAGAGGAACCTCGAATCGGATACCGAGGCCGGAGATGAAGTCCTCCTCGGCCTTGCCGTCGTAGACTACCGTGTGGACGATGCGGACCGCCTCGGAGTTGGCGTAGGTGTAGAAGCGCAGAATGAAGGGAAGCCAATCATCGTGACCGCCGTCGGCCGCCTGGTGCTTGCCGCGGACAGTGACAAGAGCTCGCGCGGTGTTGTCCTTGCTGACGGTGACCTCTTCGATGTTGCTCTCGAAGTTGAAGTAGTTGATTCCGGATTGACCCTTGGCCTCGGCGTAATCCTCAACACCAGACTGCGAGTGCAGGACCAGCTTGCCGTTCTGGCCGATGATCTTGCCGGAGGCAGTCTTGATCTCGCTGACGACCGCATTGCCTGACTTTGGGAAGGTGATGGCAAGCTTGCCGGTGTCGACGCTCACGACATCGGATGAGTCCGTCACGGTAAGACCGCTGTTGGTCTGTCGCTTCGCACGGGAGAATCGAGCCGTCGAGTTTGCGGATGACGCGCTGACGGTGTACTCGTCGAGGATCGTGTCGGACTCGGGGATCGCGTGGGCGGACCACTTGATGGAGCCGTCGGGCCAGTAGGCCGTCACCCACGACTGCAACGGGCCGCCGCTGGAGATGGTGAATTCGGTCGAGTTGGGGTAGTGTTTGCCCTTGGCCCACGGAAGACCGAATGTCGTGCCGGAGTTGTATGAGGGCGTGCGACCGAGCCACTTGACGTTGGCGCTGCTTCCGGTGCTGTTCTGGGCGTCAGCCGAGCCGAGGAGGCCGGTGAGGGCCACGAGGCCGAGGACGAAGCGAGACATCCTTGGGCTTTGAGACTGCAACAGCGAACGAGTGACTGGATGCCGCTGCCTCTGGAATGGAGAGATGCGGCTGTCGCGTCCCTTTTCAATGACACGACTCGAGCATCGGGACAATGGGGTGCGAATTATATGTCATCCGTCACCGTAGTCAGGTCTTGGCCCGCAGCACTGCCTCGAGATCGCATCATCCGGCACGGTGATCTCGAAGTCGCGCCTGGGACGGACCATTGCGCCCAGGACTTGGCCCGACGCGACTTCCCAATCTGATGATGCCATCTCTCCGCTCCATCTTTCTCGGCAAGTCGCCCGCACAGGTGCTAGATGCTACGCTCTCCTGCCGCTAGATCTGCAGCTGAGATTGCGGTCAAGAGGGTCACTGAGTCGTTCCTCCTCGATTCGCCGTTGACCAACCTGAAGCTAGGCACGAGCAGCACCCAGCTTCGACGTAATTTTGGGTGAAAGAGGGGAGCTTTCCCCAAAGGCTTGGCCAGTTCGGTACAATTGCACCGATGGCGGAGGAAAGGAGACGGGGAAAGGGTCCAACCGTCCAATGTTGACCACCTCCCTGACGGGGCAATTGAGCCGGACTGCAGGTCCCGCAGATGTTCCACCGAAGAACCGAGGGGAGCTCAAGGTGTCATTGGGGTGCGATCCAATGGGGAAGAGCCGAGGAGCATGCGGGGTAAACCATGGATAGAGCTTGGCGGCGAAAGAGGTTAGAGGAGCGAAATTAGACATGAAAATATGCATATTGCTCACATGAACGGACCAGGGTCGAACGGGGACTGCCCTTGAGGGAAGCTGGTCTTTGATGGCAGCTTCAATCACGCAATATCGCGCCATTGAGAACTGATAGAGAAGATTGGGCGCTGCAAAGCTCTTATCGCGGTAAAAAAGATGAAAGTTGCGATAGATGCCTTGCATCGAGCACTGCTGACCCCTGGAGATTGCGAGCTTGGCGGAGACCCCGATGCAGGAACGCGCCGGATCTCCGGAACAGACATGGACCACCATCGGGCCATCGCAAAGCTTGAGAGGTTGAAACAAATGATGAGATGAACCTGTGCGCCGTTATCAATGATGTCGAAAAGCCTCGAATGGCGTTAGAACCTCTACTCAAGATTATCAGGAAGACGTAATACACCCTCGTCGCCAGCATCATCCTACCCCACTGCCTCGATTGCTCGCATCATCTTTCAGTCAGTACGATTTTCATCACACAAACCATAGATTATCACTCAGACCCATCTTACGACAAAAACCATGCCATGGCTACCATCTCATTCGTCGAGCTTCTAATTGTCCTCATGGTATTAACAAAGACGGGGTCATGATCCAACTTTGACTTATCAGTAATCATGAGATGTTGGCCATCGAAGAAATCTATACATATCAGCGAATAGAGCGATTGAGCACGCACCCGAAAATTTGACTGACTGATCGGCGCGGGCCGTCATAGTTGACTTTCTGTCGGCTAATGCCGGTAGAGCATGTGGTGCTGTCACAACGAGCGAGTCCCACACCAAGAGATCTCCGGGAGCCGGAATGACACCTTGAAAGTCCAAGGGGTAGGAAGTGCCGTAGAGTCACACCATGAGCTCACTCATACAGGGAGCTTTCTTTTGTGCAAGAGCCTTAGACTCCAGAGGTAACGGGTATGCTACCTTCTACTTTTCTGAGCTTTTGTTTATGCTTTCGCACAGCGGGCCACCACCTGCAGGCAGACCTTCTTGACTGCCGTATGAGAAGGAAAATCTCTCGAGGGTCAGGATGAAATAGGCTTCATGCGGAGCGAACCCCTGACGTACAGGCGCGCGAGGTTCGTTTCCGCTTCGGGGTCCTGGAAAAGCTAACGTACGGATCCGTGACTTCGTGCTCAGCTGTGCTCTGTCGACGAATTGCAGGAGATGAAAGAGGTAATAAAACGGTCTTCCCTCTATGCGTGGGTAAGAAGAGTAAATAAGCAGGTAAAGGGGCCTCAAATAGTATAACTAGGGAAGCAAGGGCAACAAGAACAGTAGGACTAGTAAGATTAGTAGGACTAGCAAGAGTAGTATGAATAGCAAGAGAAACAAGAGCAGTACAAGCAGAAGAAGGCCCAAGCTTTCGCTCTGGGGATTCCACTAGACGCTGGCTGCAGCATCCACAACCCAGTATCCTCTCAACCTCCCGTCTGCCCCTCTACCTCATTGCAACCACACCTTGGCCCGACTATCGTCGATCGAAAGGCAACCATTGTCTGCCCTGAAGTCAATTGTTTCGGATGCAACCTTTAATTGTTTTGGATGCAACTTTTAGGGGGTTACTATCTGCGCCGAACAAGAGAGGCGTAAGGCTGGGAAACACCAAGGTCAGATGACGATCAACTGAGCTTCACTGGCGGCTATGTTCCGGACATTGTCAGAATGCAAAGCATCACCACCTACCAGCTGATGTAGTTACTTTGATTAGAACAATGGCCGAAGGTACCGAGGCGTAGTCATCTCAAAAACTACTAACTTCCCAACTGCTTGTGCGGAACCGGAAAAGCAGAACAACCTAAATATCAACAACGCTAACCCTTCAATGAATACGAAGAACCGCCCCCAGCTGCTTGCGACGAACGGGGAACAGAGTGATTATCCAAGTATAAGTAACGCAGATTCTCAAACTAATACAAAGAACCACGCCATGCGGACCCAGTTACGTCGACAACATTAATGGCCGAAAGTGTCGAGAGGGGTGACAACACAGGCGACAAGAGACATGACGGGAGAGAGGATGAGAAGCACGATTGCGGTCATATTGTTTTAACAGAAAACTATGTCGTTTCCTTAGACACAGCATCGAAGATACAGTACTCCATACCATCAGAACCCAGCTTTGCTACCATCACGTGCTGCCTAAATTCATGCCTTAATCTCACTTCGAGCATCATGCTCCGCGACGTTCTCGTGAGCTTCGATCACAAGCTTCTCCGTCTTACGGGCGACCTCGTCCGTTAACCTATCCTCGTTACCATCCAAGATGACAGCCGTCTCCTCCAAGCTCATCTTGCCCGTCTCGACAAACAGGAAGTACACCACCACGGCCTCGAACGCCAGCCAGACATCATAGGTGATGTAGTACTTCCACTTCGAGTTCGTAACACCAACGGGGTTCGCGTACTGGTTGAAGATGAGAGCCAAGGCAACGAACAGGTTGTAAAGAACCAGGCCCTTTGCTCGGAGATTGAAGGGCAGAATCTCGACGACATAGGTTACCTGCAGAGCACCCCAGCCCATGTTGAACACGACGTTGTACAGGAAGATCATGGCCAAGACGCCCTTGGCGAGACCTGGTGACCCACTGCCGGTAAGGTCGGTTTGTTGTTCGTAGGTGGCCTGCAGAGCTGTCCATGTAACGTAGCAAGCCAAAGCGCCTAGAGTCGAGGCGAGGAACATTGTGCGACGGCGAAAGCGGTTGACGAGGAACGACGCGATGAGACCCCAGATCATACCCCAAAGAGTCATCAATGCGTTGATGAGAGTCTGGGTATCTTGGGAGGTGTAGCCGATGGAGTTGAGGATCAGACTGAGATAGTACGAAATGAGACCGTTACCAGACCTAAGTTTCAGTGTGTCAGTCAAATTGTTTTTCTGTGTGGGGTTTGGCGAGAACAGGAGCATACCATTGAGAGAAGAACCCAACTGCCAGAATGATGAAGAAGCGCCGACGGTTTCCGGGAGTCTGGAAAAAAGACATGTACGATGTCGATCGCGAGGCCTCAGCTTCGAGTCGCAAGGCCGTCCTGATTTCCTCCATCTCCAACGGAACAACCAGATCTGTTGGGTCTCCATTCGCATGATACTTGATGATCAAAGCCTCGGCCTCGGTATCTCGTTCCTTCGAAATCAGCCATCTTGGTGACTCTTCGATGAAGAAGCACAGACCCAATTGAACGATGCTAGACACTCCCTGAAGGATCGAAGGAATGCGCCATGCCCATGTGTTGCCGATTCTGAAGGTTCCAAAGGTGATCCACGCCGCCGATAGGGCACCGAGGCCCCATAGAGAGTTGTAGATACTGACGAGAGGGGCACGTTGGGACGGGTATGCCAATTCCATGATCATCAGAGGTGCGGCAGTGATGTTGAGCGCGAGGCCGAATCCGAGAACTCCACGGGCTGCGATAAACATGCCGACATTTTGCGATGCACCTTGCAATGCAACACCAATAAGCAGAATGGAAGCACTGAAGAGGAGGGCCGGCTTGCGGCCGAAGCGATCGCAGAACCAAGCGCAGAAGGGAAGGGCCACCAGCTGTCCGACATTTTGGATCGCATTTAATCTGATGACAGCTTATCAGCAACTACTCTGGGGCACGCATATTCGAGCAAACTTACAATCCCAATTGTTGAGCATCCGGGTTGTTGAAAGACTGCTGCCAGGTGTCCAAGGACTGCAGTCCATTCATCATCGATCCATCATAACCGGTCGCGTAACTTGACACCAATGATAAGACAAGGATGCAATTCAGCTTCACAATACCCGGGTTTGAAAGCCATTTCAGCGACCCTCTGTTTTTCGCAATCGCCGCATCGACAGTCACGGGGATGCCGCCCGGCTCTACTGACGATGTTGGAACCTTCGCCATGGTTGCAGTCTTCCAGAAATGAACAGAACTAGAACGCGACTCACGCGAGCTCCGAGTACCCGGGAATGGCGATGTTAATATTCGACGGACCCGAAGAGATAACAACCCGAGAAACAATCACGCTTTCCTCGGGTACCGATATCAGCACCAACAAGCCCGGCCAACCTCCGGGCCGGCTCTCACACGATCCAATCTGTCGGGCTCAGGCCGCTCGGGGGATTTTGCCTATGAGCGCCAGATCGAGCCAACAGAGGTCAGGAGATACCAGCGGGGTTGGGGAATCCCTCACGTTGTCGGCAATAGCTATCGGTGCCGAGGGCAGTTTATCGGGCGAAAGCCTTCCGAATCAGGTATCGCGGGCGATATGCCATGCGTAACGTGACCTCTCAGGGGTGCGGAAATATCGTCCGGCAATGGTATCTATCAGCACCTGATACGGCCAGATATCACCAACAACCACTGGCCCGCCTGTGGGAAAAGCCCCAGTCCGATGTTTACCCTGTTTATCCTCCATGGTGCCACTATCCCCGGCCAGCATGCGGTCTCTCCCCCGCAAAATGGTCACTCGTGACCCCGCTTGAGCTCAGCTCACTAGCGCAGCGGCTTCTCTCCCAAGTTGGGGTATGTAACCTTGCCCGGGGGCCGGAGATGGTCCACCGGTCTCCGGCCCGGTTCGGACCGGGGCCTGGGCAAGCTGGGATTGGTATCTTTGATTGGCGGACCTTTCTGTGAGAGAGGACAGCATAGCGGTGCGGAGGTTGGCGTGAGGGGTTCATGACGATGGCCTTGTTGATTCCCCAGACTAGGGGATATAGCGGCATCGAACGCGTGGTCCTCATGGGGAGTTATGGCAAGGGGTGTTGTCAGTATGGGCATATATAGCTAGAGAAAGCGGCCTGGACGTAATGGGATTCCTTGCCAAGAATTATCCTCGCAAAAGTACGGTTTGTTGGGCACGATGCATCTCAAATTGGCCGTCGCTTCACTCTTGACCTCCGGCGCGACGCTGGGGGTCAACGCCGCCAGCAAGCCCAAGTTGTCAGCCAGTAAGGATTGCGCAAATGGTGAAAGACGTTCAAATTGACTTACACTACCACAGGTGCTCAAAGTTTGTTTGACTACTCCATGGGGGTCCAGGACGCTAGATGGGACCAGTCGTACGCTGCGATCTTCTACCCCGACAAGGGACCGTGGTCCAACAGGTTTACTGCCTGGTACACGGCGGGCTTGCTGCATCGCAACGAGGGAAACGACGTAGAAAACGCAAGGGCAGCAATTGAGAACATGTAAGAAGCTCATTTGACTTTTTCTTATTATCCTTTTGACTGATTACGAGCGCAGTCTTCAGTGCCAAATGACGTCGGATTTTGAGTCAGCGTGGTATGGAACATTTAAGCTCTCGCCTGATGAGCCGGACCCAACTCCCAACTCCACACTCTATCCACCAAAGATCTATGTTAGTTGGGCCCGTGGAGCCATTGATGGCGTGCCTGCTCACCTGGGTCTAGACTACATACGATCCGAATTGGAGAGAGTTTATTGGGTAAGTTTAATAAAATCACGAATGCCACAATGCCAACGGCAGCTAACAGCAATGTAGAACACAACTTGTGCAAGATGTGGAGCTCTATTCCGACCTCCTTGGCGCGGATCTCGTCAAGAAAATTGAAGACGCTCTCGAAATCCAAGCCGTTGGCGCTATGAGACGTAACGGCAGCTACCCCGATGGCGACAACCTCATTCTTGGCTACTCAAACCCAGGTCTCATGCGCGCCCTTACAGTCGGCTGGATCGGCGCCCGTCGTCAAAATTCTGCCTTCATCAACTTCGCCAACACTCAAGGGAGTGAGTTTCTAGAGCTCTTCAAGTCCAACGGGTCTAACACCCTCGGCGAGTACAACGCGCCTAATTACTACGGCATGGATGTCTGGGCTCTGGCTGCAAACATCGCTTACGGACCTCGCAACGCCACCCTGACCAAGAACGCCGAGTTCATCTTGACGGAGTTGTGGAAAGATATTGCGGAGCACTACAACCCGTATCTCGGCAATCTCGTCGGTCCGTATGACCGGGCATACACCCGCGACATGACAAAGTATTCGTCCATTCTCCCCATGTACTGGTGGTCTGTATTTGGCCGCGAGTACGGTCCACAGCCTCTTTTGGGAGAAGGAGACTTGATGTACGATGCTGCACAGGGTGCGGCAATCTCCCTGGTTGCAGAGACGGTCGCGAAGCACATTTCAAACAGTACCGCAGCTGCTCTCAAGTCCAAGGGCTCCTGGACGGGGTCACGAAGTCTCACACGACATATCAAGGATGAGCTGGACACCGACGTCACTCGCACCACCACATCCTGGATCAGTGGACCTCTCATGATCGGCGGACAGCAGCTCGCTGAGACAGAGAACCGAGGAGACCAGTTTGTCCCAGCCATTGCACATTGGGCTTCGGATCCTTCGCATAAGCCATGGCCCCTGGTTGGCTTCTTCCTGCTCTATCCTTCTGCTTCGACGATTAAGGCCGTTGCGAGTGAGAACTTCTTAAGCATCTCATACCCAAACAAGACTCAGGAAGGCTCTGATATCTTCACCTTTGCCCTTTCCGGAATCCCCCCGTCATGGACTCTGGGAGGCAAGTCCATCACTGGCTTGGAGGAACTGCCATGCTTGAACGTTAACGTCTCTGCGCCTGGATTGGAGAAGTTGCCTATCTCGTATGGTGATCAGCTGAGAAATCACTGGTACTACAATATTTCGTATGCGGTGCCTACGGACTTTGAGGGTGTCCCGCAGGTAAATTTGACGATGGAGTACACCTGCGAAATTTAAAGTGAATGGAGGCGGACCGTAGCAAGGGTTGACTTTGATCATTCTACGTGTATATATACCATAGGTATCGCGTACAGCAGTGCCTTTACCATAGACTTACCGAATTCTTTCTGCATATCTCAGATCGCAGAAGCCCTACTGAATCCCTACCAGACCAAGTGACATTACAGGCTGGTAACATTGAAGCCGAAGTAGCGCACGTAACGATAAGCATACATCAATAACGATGCATCCATTTCAAAATGCAGCAGAATAGATAGCGAAGAAAGAATGTGTGATAACGTATGAATTGCCAATACTATTGCTACATGGAAAGACGCGATAGATCATAGAGAATCATCTCAAAGCTTGAGATTTTCAACCATGGTGGTCTCGATCTCGAGACCTCCCTGCCTCGCCCTCTCCACAAAGTCCGGCCCCAACACCCCAGCCGTCAGACATCCGCCTTTAATACCCGCTGATAAGTTCCTATCGTACAACAGTGTGGCGCCTGCCTGAGCCATGAGCATGGCAGCGAAGGGGTAGTTTCCCTCGTTGTATCTCAACTTGATGAAACACCCCTTCCCACGATTCTTCTCCTCTGCGGGGTCGGCCTCAACGAAAGCTGCCGCAGTGAAAGGCAAACTCTTGATCTGCTCTTCAGACGGGCCGATACCCAAGTCCGGTGCGGTGCGCATCAGCAAATTGTAAAACCAGGGATATTGCACCCACGAGAACATGGTGAGAATAATATAGCAGCGGATTAAGTTGAAAACGGCGCCCAAATACGACTGCGCCCTCTCGTACTCGTTGTACTGGAAGTTGGGACCCCAGCTACCTTCGGGGCCGCCCAGGAGACCCCAAGATCTATTGATGAGGGTGCGCGCTTGGTCGCCCGGCGGCGAAGAGAGTGTCAGTAATCCAAGCACGGGATGCGTGTGGATTCCGTGGACCGCCTCGATGGGTTTCGTGTAAGGAATCGGCGTCAGCAGGGACGGGTGACCAGCCGTCGCGATTGCTTTCGGGCCTCCGCTCGCAAATGACAGCATCGTTCGCATGGTGCCGCCGCTTACATTAGGGCTGTAGGTTACGCTCAATTAGCATAAGACCCCATCAACCAGATTGCATCAGACTGTGGGCTTACTCAAGATCATCAACTCGCAGCGTCATCTTCCCCATTCGTGCCGACCATTTCTGTTTGAGTTCGCGGCAGGCATGGATGGCGAAAAGATCCATTTCTCCAGTCATGGCGCCGCAAGAATGAATCAGCTATTTGCGATGCCGGTCAGTCGATACGTTGATGTTGTCTATCATGAAAAGTCAGGTGGGGACGCCACCTACCGCAACGCCGTTTGCCTCAGCTTGCTCATGATATTTGGTGACCCAGTCGTGGACAAGAGTGGGAACACCGGCACTAGTGTTCGCTGTTAGATACCATTTGAAGAAGCAACGGACATCACAAACCAGTCAACATAGTCGGTCCGCTGGTCGATGCACGCCTTAATGATTGGATCTCCATCAACCGCATAGACGACACTGCTGATGCACACCTTGGCTCTTCCGATCACCTCCCCGAGTGTCTTAGCATCGTCTGGCGCGACAAGTTCAAGGCCTAGTTGCGAATTAGCATTCCGACCAGTCTAGCAAAATCAGGACACCCGGGTGCCTCACCTGGCTGCACTCGATCGGGATATTCTTTTCTCAATTTAGCTGCCAGCCTTTCGAGACGCTCTTGTGACCGGCCGGCAACTGACCATTTGAGGTTGGTTGGAAAATGGGCCGCGATGTGTGTGCATACCATCGTCCCGGTGAAGCCAGAGGCTCCGAGCACGACAATGCCGTATTTTCGCGGAGCCGGGTTAAGCACCGCCATAACTTTGTTGGACCAGTAAGTTGGTCTTTTGGTCGGCTGCGGTGACTTCTCGGCGAAATGGGGTACGAGTGCTGTTGGTGGAGGCGATTAGGAGTTGAAGAAAGGACTTGCAGCTTTGGTTCCAGGACCCTGGTCTGAAGCGAGGTTGCTGAATTGGCGCTTCTTATGTATCTACTTCTAATGTCAGTGGATTAACGGAGTATTTGCGGACTTTGAGGTATCTTTTGGGAGGCCGCGGGCGGAATTACATTCGCCAAGGGTGACATGCAGGACAACCAACAGGGCAGGCTTTATCACTGGGGATGTGATGGTTTGTTGGCAGGGAACATGCATAACTCGCTTCAGTCAAGAAGAGGGGTAAGAAAAGAGATCATCACCCATAAAAGGACTTGGTCCGAATGATTTGGCTACGATTGATGTTTCTGTTCTATTGCATTCATCATTCTCGCTCTTGCTGTCAGTCATGAGTGCCAACAACGCCACGAGCGGCGCAACTGGCACCTCTGAAGTCCCTGTTCAGGCCAATAACCCAATCAACTTGGCAGCCGATGAGGTAAATCGCATCCCACGCCTAGCCTCTTGGCCCTGTTAATGCTAATCCCTGATGGCCAAAGGCGACGAATGACACCTCCTCGGAGATTGGTGGTGTACGCAGAAGTCCTCTTTATCCCACTGACTTGCTCTAATCAATCAATTCGATCTAGAGTGTCGCATCTTCGACCGCTAGTCTGAGTGACTCAATTCGCGACTTCCGTGTCGAGAACGGCCGTACGTACCACAAGTACAAAGACGGACGTATGTGATGATTTTCTAAGTAACATCTTGATTGTTGTCTGATTTCTAATATTTTTAGGATACCATGCTCCCAATGATGAGAGGGAAAACGAGCGACTAGGTAAGCTTCATAATCGCCTCATCTGCGAGGTGCGCTGACACGGGCTTTAGACTTGCAACACCATCTTTGTCTTCTTACCCTCGACAACCGCCTGGGACTCGCGCCCGCCAACGATCCCGACTCAAAGGTCACGCGCGTCCTCGATGTCGGTACAGGTACCGGTATTTGGGCCGAGGACTTTGGGGAGGAACACCCGAATGCCGAGGTAACAATGTCTATTCATCATGATTAATGAAGTTTGTAATCATTGATTCGAGCTCTAGGTTATTGGGTTTGATCTTTCCCCAACCATGTCAGATTTGTGAGTGCTCCCTTCCGTCGATTTAACATCCACGCTATTGAGACACCAAAACACATATCTTTGACAAGGCTAATTCGCGGAAGTGTGCCACCCAACGTGAAGTTTGAAGTGGATGATTTAGACGAGGAGTGGAACTGGTCGCAACCGTTTGACTACATTCACAGCCGGTTTATGAACGCATCAATTGGCAATTGGAAAACCTTTGCAACCAAGGTTTTTAAGTAGGTTATGCAGCCTCGACTCTTCCAAACACATCATTTGGTCAACGTTCTGCGCGATACTAATTTTTGTGTTCCCAACTTCTTAGTCACCTCACCCCAGGTGGATATGTCGAATTAGTTGAATTAGACCTGCATGCACGCTCCGACGATGGAACACTGAAGTCGGACTCTGCTATTTCCAGATGCACTGAATTGCTTGGAGAAGCTGCCGGCATTTTTGGACGTCCTTACCAGGAGATTCCACCTCTTGTGAAGGTTCTTGAGGATGCCGGCTTCGTGGACGTCAAGATGGAGGTGCATAAGTGGCCGACCAACGATTGGCCGAAGTATCCCGAGTATAAGGAGCTGGGCATATGGGCTAACGAAAACTTCATTGCTGGATTTGAATCCTTCACTATGGCACCCTTGACCAGAGCTCATGGCTGGACAAAGGAGGAGGTCCAAGTCTTTCTCGTGGAAGTGCGAAAAGATCTGGGGAACAGATCCATTCACGCGTACTGGCCAATGTCAGTTGCTCACCTATTCTTAGTGATTATGCTAATCGATTCAGGTACAACATCTACGGACGAAAGCCTTCCTAGAAAAATCAGTCCTAGCACATTGATATGCAAGATATCGCAGGGAGGGAAAACCCAAGAGACCGCTTCTGCACAAAAGGCTCAATGCATCTCACCGTCAGATCAGAGCTTAAAATTGGACTCGAGTAGATGATTGAGCCTTCCGCAAGTACCTAGTGAGCTATCTAGTCTTAGAAAATGTGTGCACGTAACGTTGGACATTGAGATCTAATACTTTGACTACATTCTTGGAAAATTGTCCCCAAAGGTTGTTACCCGTTGGTTTAGACGCTGGTCTGAGAGCAATTTCTAAGTTCTACATTTGTGACAACTACTACTAGCATGCTGTGCTCTTGAGCATCATGGGTCGTGATGAACTTATTGATTGGCGGACTTCGTGGCGACGAATCGCTGTAATGTGGAGCTAGTAAAGCTTTTGGTTGGGGGCAGTGATGCACATCATCAGCGGTTGCGCAAATCTCGAAGAATTGACTCAATCCAAGAATAGCGTACTAAGTAGTCATTCGGAGGGCAGGCAAACACAATGCACAGCCCGTGTTATTGCTGTTGGGACCTTTCGACAATACTCAACTATTAAAAGGTGGGCAAGGTGCCTTGTCTATTTTTACCATTAGTACCAGGTACCTTGGACACACGCCCAAGACAATGAGGCACAGCACCAACAAGGCCCCTCCTTTTGCTCATCGATCAAATGAAATACTCGCGTCTCCCAATTCTCTCCTCAAACAACTCCGCCCTTTTTTTTCTTTGCCTCAGTTCTTCTTGAAGAGCATCTTGAAACTTCCATTCAACAACAAACATGGCCCAAACTCCCACCAGAAGGGCATCCACAGGCGGCAAGGCGCCCCGCAAAGCTCTTTTGCAATACGTCATTGAGGAAATGCCCAGCCATGATAACACGCCCTGCATTACCGCCTGGCGACGTGCTGTGAAGCTGCCAATACCCGAGAAATATGCGCGACCGCTCTCAGACTCCGATTCGGACGATGACGATGGACAAACGCGCCCGAAAATGTCTTATCAGATATACGACACAACGCCTTTGTCTGCCAACCCGGACCATCTGAAAACCCGAGCTAAGAAGGTCCACGAAGAGACATTCAGAGCGCGCTGGAGAATTGGATTTGATTTTCACGATCGCATTGACCTCTGGGCCATGCCGCTTGCCGTGGACGCATCTACCGATGAGAGAATCGAGAAGTGCAGAGCACATGCCTGTGCTGAAATTGCGTCACGGGAGCACGCCGATGATACTTTGCACATTTCGCGACTCATCAACCACGTGGATTGGCCTCGAAGTGACTGGCGTCGAGTCATCATCATCATTGACCGGCCACCAGAGCTCTGGAACGAGAATGAGGGAGGCTTCCTGGTGGTCTTCTGGGATCTGTCAATCAAGCATTCTGCAACAACTTCAGGGGAAGTTGAGGGGCTCCGAAGCGGCCAAGATGAAGGCCAGCAGGCACCGGAGATGGAAGTTGTGCGTTGCACTTATGATGGCGTGGGAAAGGTGATGGGGGAAATTAGAGAGGCTTTCCAGGACTTTGAGGACTGATTTTCTGAGGTGTTTGTAAGGCTTCCTGCGGGTAAATGACGCAAGAGACAAGCAGTAATCAGTGAACTTGAATCAAATGAAAATCTAGATATCGGTAGAGACAGTTGCAACTTCAAAAGTGATAAGCAGAGCCAACAAAACAGTCCAAGCAAACAAGCAACATGACAACATGTCCACGGCCGGTGTGCTCCCACACACAAAACCCATCCCGTCCACCTGTCCGCCTTCTGAACCTCAAATCTTCCAACACGGCCGCCATCCAAGACATTAGCTAAACGATCTTGTCCGGGACGCCGATGTTCGGGTTCTGGTTGGAAGCATCAAATGTGACATCTTTCCAGCCATAGGCACCATAAATCGAGGCGCCGGCTGGGAGACCGGCCGGGCGAGGAAACTTGAGCTTGGCTGCAGTGGCAAAGCCATTGGTGCCGAAAGCATCATTCCTCCACTTCTCCTCGGCCGCGGACCGCTTGTTCTTCGGGAACTTTTGGTCGAAGACAGTTGCGGACTGTGTCGCCCAGGCGGCGGCGAGGGCCTCAATGTCGCCAAGCTCCTTGTCGATCCAGTACGCCCAAAGAGACCGCATCGAGGGATCCCCCTTCGAGTTTTTGGGCTCGCCAGCGCGCGTACCCCATTTATACTGTTGATCGAAAGTATACATGACAAGGTCTATCCAGTTCGCAACGCGGGCCCATTTCTTCCAGATGGTGTCCGTCTGGCCGTCGCTGGCGCCCAAAAATTGAAACGGGGCCACACCCTGTGTTGTCTCTGGTTAGTTGCGTCTGCGAGAGTAAACATACATGTACGGAGTTGTTGTTTGATCTTTCTTACCCTTCGCATTTCTGTTCGAAACATAGACTGTGTGTTCATCTTGGAGTAGTCACTGGCTACCCTGTTCATGCCAAACCACTTCCCCTTGGCCATATTGATCTCTTTTTCGAGTAAGGCGAGGTTCTTGTTGCCTCGAGTGGCTGGAATACGCTCAACGTTCTGGCCTCCCGAAATTGACTTGACCCCGTCGGATCTTCCGAATCCGTAGGCAATCAGGGCACCCCCTCGTTCGCCGGAAGATGGGGTGAAGAGATCGCCAGCATTGGTCTTGCCAGGCGAAACGATAAGGAATTCGGTCTTACTGTCTTCGGATGACAAAAACGTGTCAACGACCCATGCAGCTGATGGCATCTTGTATGTAGTCCCAAGCTTTCCGCCAGAATCACTGCTCAGCCAGGACAGAAACCGCATGACAGTTTGGGCTTCAAAGACGTGTTCGGCTGCGTCCTTGTTAGTACACGATATGCCATCATCACTGACGAGGGACCACTTACTGTCGTATTTCTTTCCATTTGCCTTGTTGGCATCTTTCACCACCTCCACGCTGCACTGATTCGTATTCTGTGGATCTTTGTACGCCCAAAACTTGCTGATTTCCGGGATCTTTTCGGCATCGGCTCCCTGCATGTACTTTCCCATGGATAACGTTACCTCGTACGTACCGCCGAGCAAAAACCCATCGAACTTGGTGTCCTTCTCGGCAAGGCCACGTCCCTGCAAAAACAATGATCGCGACGACAGTTGGTCTGGGAGAAAACCGAAAAGGCTTCTCTTGCTTATCGATCCGTCCGCAGGAGGTAAGACGCAGGCCAGGGCATCGGCAGAGTTGCCCGCACGGGCGTACATGAGTTGATACTTCTCATCACGAGCTGCCTTTGTCTTCCCAAACTCGCCGCAGTAGGCACATCCGGCGCCGGCTTCAGTCGTGGATGAGGCAGGCGAGGATGTTGTATGCGCTGATGTTGTCTCCGGCTTCGGTGTCGTCGCGGGCTTTGGTGTTGTTGTAGGCTGCGGCTTGTCGGTAGGCTTGACCGTGGGCTGGTCTGGCTTCGTCGTGGGATCGGGGACTGGCTTAACATCGCGGCATCCGTTCTTGTTCTTCTTCTTGCAGCCGACAGGTTTTCCACGCGACATGGAGTCAGGGGCGCCAAGGAGAGACCCAAACACCATGGTGATATCGAAGTTGAAATCCGGTATCCCGCATGCAGGGCCGATCCAGCTCCCAAAGAATGACGCCGCTTCTGCCCCATTCTCGTAGAAAGACTTGGCGCCCTGGACTATAGCTTTGATAGCCTTGGGTGCTTGCCCGCCGGGGATGAACGTGAGACCGGCGTCGGCGATGGAGGTTAAGGAAGAAAGCATCACAGCGCAAATAACACTGTCAAGCTGTTCGAGGCCCTCGATGACAATGTCTGCGATCTCTTCACAGAACTCACACTCACATGTGCATTGACCGGCGTACCATTCGTTGCAATCTTCGTCCTTGTTGGCGAGACTCTTATCAAGTTTCACGCCCTCAGGAACGAAGAGCTCACACTAAGACACTCGTATCAGCCAAATTATAACGATCACCAATCCGTTTGACGGGATATTGTGAATGGAACATGAAATCATATTGACTTACACCTGCTGCAGCGTTCTCTACCCCTTTGACCTTCTGGCAATAGCCATCAGCGCCGGCACAGGGAGCAATACTCTTCTCGCGATTGCCAGCGCCAGTGTAGCTGAAGCATTGTCCAGAGGACTTGTACGCTGCAATTATCTGAGCATCCGTAGTACCCTCAGGCTTGGGACACTTGGGCGCTCGAGGTGTAAGTTGAGACCCAGAGACTACCGAGGCAGTGCTGCATAGCAGCCCCAAGATGGAGAGAAGCTTCATGGCTCTGAAGAAGCTCTGCGCTCTGTGCGGGTCAAAGACTGACGAGTAGACAAGTATGATGTGTTGATAGATGAGTTGATTGTGTCGTTGAAGATTGAATACATGATCCTTTTGCGATTCGTTGTTTATCTTTTATATCATCCAACTAGGAAAACACGGGGTCTCGAACACATTGATGCCAAAGACTGAGCACAGCCTACACTGCCTCATACTGCCTAATCTGAGTGCCGCCGAAGCGGATAGCCCGAGATCGTGAAGCTCCTCGTACATCTGGGGTCCGTTGGTTGTTCCTGGGGCCGTTAGGTAGTGGCGATGGTAGTTCAGGAAACTCCATCGTCCAAAGACTGACAGTTTGCCCAAGCTAGCCCCCGAATTATTAAACATCCATGGATGCTGTAAATGCTCAACGAAGAGTCATCTTTGATCAAATGATGTAGTCAAAGTCCCAGACACGCGATCCTTCGGCGACATCAACCCGCGCCCAGGGAAAGGACCCGCCAACAGTATCCAACAGCGTCCAACAGCGTCCAACAGCATCTACCAACAGCCCCCAACGGATCG
The DNA here is from genome assembly GCA_025328625.1 of Colletotrichum sp. SAR11_240. Taxonomy (NCBI): domain Eukaryota; kingdom Fungi; phylum Ascomycota; class Sordariomycetes; order Glomerellales; family Glomerellaceae; genus Colletotrichum; species Colletotrichum sp. SAR11_240. Next base: position 24,515 of record JAKMXA010000141.1, on the reverse strand, counting down.
CTTGCTACCGTATCGATTGTGGCGAGCCCTTTGCCAAGTATTCAAAGCCTCAAACTACCCATTTTTCTCCACTTGAGATGTCACGATCGTGATGTTCCTGTCGTGAACGCGAAGCTTAGCAGCTGGTTCCCTACAGCCGTCCCCACTGCGTGAGAACCTTCCGAATTGAAACCATCAGCGAACATGCTTTCTGCCTCGCCCCCTCTTTATCAATCCTTCAATTCTACGCCTCAAGAAGAGGTTCCCATGAGGGCGATTGGGGTCTATAGGCCCCATCACACCCTCACATCTGCCTTGATTTGAACAGTGCGGTGCGGCGCAAGGCAGATCAGTGAAGCGTGAGAACCGCGAGGCAAATTCAGGCAAGGCCGTGGAATAAAATTCGACGGAAAATAGTTTGGGACCCTCCCGTCGCTGAGAATGAAATTGAGAATGTAACAAATAGTAGACATTTCTGAATCCAGGTATTTCGTGGGATGCCCGTCAACAGGGGAGACCAAGAAGGAAGTTTGCTGAAAGCGTCCAACGCCCATACCATGACGCAGGACTGATAATTCCTGTCACAACACATGGCATTTGAGCTGGGTGCCTGGAGTCAAGTAGACAGAATCATTCTGAGGACTCTGATTCTGGCGTTGGTAAATGACGAGAGAGTTTCCTCCCAATTCGAAACTACTACACCGTTCTCTATGAAAGTCTAGCGTGGGTGGCCTTAATAGAACTGCCCAAGACCTGCTTCAGTTTTCTCTGGATTCTGGTCCATATCAGCCTGGCATCTGAATATTCATAGAACTCCACAACCCCGTGAGCCCCATTTTAAGCTGTTTGATTTCAAGACGAGAGAGTCTTTGCGCAAGTTATAATTACAGTGATTCAGCAGAAAAGATTCACGGTTACAGGGCGAGTAACATGTATCCGCATCCATGGTTGGACGGTTGGCGTTAGCTCGCCGTTCGCCAGGCCCTTGATCTTCGGAAGGACAACCCCAACTCCCACCAAAGCGAAGTAGCCAGCGGCGAGCAAGGCGTTGGAAACATACCATCAGTAAGAGCCATTTTGCCGTAGCACCTCGGTTGAGGTGCTAGAGGATAGCGACGGTGGGAAGCCATGGTGCCGAGGAGGGATGCGATGACGTATGTCAGACCAGTATTGATCATCGTATTCCAGTAAGGGGTGACAACATGCTTGGCGCCCAGCTCGACGTCTTTGTTCAGAAAGATACTGAGGAAAAAGTATTGCTCAAAGGCAAACCGTAAGGACACGTTGGAAGTAATCACCGGTACGAGGTGCAAGTATGACATGACCTGACGGGTTGCCGAACTGATACAAATGATTAATCAGTGAGACTGCATTTATCGGCTGTCTTGTTTCTGGTACCCAGTAGCGGCGACGGTGGCTGTAAACCCAACTCCGCCGGTGCTCGCATGATAACAAGGGCCAACTCCGCAAGTTGACGCAAAGTATTCACAACGACTGCACATCTGTTCGACTTATATGCGCCAATGTGGCGTACAGCTTATGCGAGTTGTGCCTTCCTGGGAATGGTCACCGAAATGGGTCCGTAAGCAGAAGCCTTGGCTGTTGTTCTTCCGCCGACTTACCAAAGTCCCAACCCTCGAGGTGTGGAGTTTGCTGCCTAAATCGGGGCTCTTTGGTGGATTCTTTGCTGGCGGTCAAATGGCGAGAGTTAGAACAGAAAGCAAAGATACATATCAGACCCTGGTTGTTGGTCATTTCCTTTGAAATCACAGCAAAAGGAATTGATTCCATCCCCGTAAGAACGACATCAGCAGCGTCTCCTCAGGAACATACCACTCTTATTGGCTGATACTAAGAGTTTTTAAAACTTCTTCTTCTCGCGGCGTTCTGAAAGTCTATGCTCTGCAATCCAAGGATGCTTCTAAGACCAATGAGGAGTCTGAGAAGCACATGTGTGACAATATCAATCCCGCATCGGTAAACCTTTTCAAGCAACATAAAGCTGTGAAGTACTCGATTGTAAGCGGTGTCACGGCTGTCACCCGTCGCCAAAGCTTTTCACGGTGTGTTTGATTTATTAGTCGTCAGACATTCTGCCCTAGCTATGTCTTCGGGGCTCTCGCCGCGATGGGGGAAAAGTTCCGCCTGGGATAGGCTATTATCAACTCGCGTGCAGTCCTCATTGATTGGGTATGATAAATGTCACCCGCAAGCAACCCGGAGTATCATGAAATTGGCCGAAAGTGAGATGAAGGCCGGACCGAATATGCATGCTGTAGGCGAGATTATGGTTAGATATGAGAAGGTTTTCGTTGACAACAAGGAGATTGTGAATGAGAATATTGAGGACTAGGTACCCGCGGGAATTTGCGGTAGCATATAGGAAACAAGATGTCGGAATGAGCGGGGACTTCGTCGATCTGCCCGAGCTTCCATTCTTGCTGTAAATATGAGGCTCGCATATTGACATGAGCTTGTTCGGAGAGACGCTTGTCATTGGAAATCGGATTAACCTCTCGTAGGACTTGAGGGTTGGATATTAAGACTTCAGGGCTTCTTGATCTCGTCGTAGCGTAGGTAAATCTAGCAACTCTTTTTGCGTCCCACCCAATGCACGCCTCAACCCAAAATGAGACAAACGTCAAACTTGTGCATTCCTGCAACGGATAGAACCTGTGACCAGGTCGTTCGTGACGCATTGTAATTGGGAACATGGTCTGCGCATACCTTCAAGGCTCGTAGCTTCGCCAATTCAGTTAAGTTGTTCGATGCTGCCGCTGAGTCGAACAAGTTGCAATTCCCCCGAAACTACGTATCTGGTGGTTTGCTCTTAGGCAGTGGTAAGATAAGACTGCTGTCCCTGGGCTAGCCAGGATAGAGTCACATACAATTGGTTGCACAGTTGATCCATCATGATCACTCTACCACACGTGTATTGCTATTGCAAAAACGAAAGTGGTGCTGTCCTGGGCCGTTTTCCTGATCATGCCCAGATGATTTTCTTTGACCCAGCATTGTCAACCGCATACTTAGCTGGCACGAGCCCCTGTAAAGCTGGCTGCAGAGCCTTTTGCTATGGACTTCAAGGTGAAAGCTTGGGATTTAGTGTGATTCATCACGGAAATATGTTAGAAAGACCGAAGGTAGCACTGAGACGTCATGATACCCTGCACACTGGAGGTTTTGTTTCAACGGCAGCCATCGAGCTCCTGAGAAACTATTTTCACCATCTTGGCATCTTGGCCGCTTCGCATCGATGCAACTTCGCTATCGATGATAACATTTAGCATTTTCGCTTCGCACAGAGTAGTTGCACCATGGTGGCGACATGGGAACCTGCGTCTGAAGAGTGCATTGATGGCACTGCCGAGTTCCGGTTTCCCGATCGGTGAGACTGCACACCGCTCAATGACTAGCCGCACTGAACGCGCTGATCTGGCGTTCTAGAAAACAGCTGCTGCAACAAACTGCACTGTTGAAGAAACGTTACAGCCATTGAGCATCTTGAATGCACCAATCTCCTATTCAAACCTGCATATCACGATGGCGACAAGCAGCGGACATTTGGTGTTCTCAATTGATTTGAAAAGCCTCTTCACCGCCTGTGTCATGTGTCACTGTCCAATCTTAGTTTCAGGCCTCGAACTGAAATTTTATCTTCAGCGCTATTGGCCAGGGCCCCTTGCAGTTTCATATTAAGTGAGCCAAACCGCCCCAAAGTTGGGCAGCGAGAGACAAACACCAATGAAAGCAACTTTGCGATGCACGAAGCCAGCCGTTTGGCCATTCACGCTCTTTGTGACTTGCTGCATCTCGAGGCCACGTTCGTTCTGTCGGTCTGGGCGCGTCTTTCAACCGCCAACCAACACGAAAACAACAGCCCGCAACGTGACAGAGCGAAAGAGGAAACCCGAAGAGATGATCGACGCAGGCCGAACGTGCCGCTTACCGCAATAGTCCGTCTCCACTAACTGTCTCAGTCGCCCATTATCCGCACAAGGGAAGAGAAAAAAGCTCAGACGCTCGTGTCTCAAAACAGCTCGTACCCCCTGAGACCAACACAACAAAAGCCAAGGAAGGGGGGCGAGGGGCGGGCGGTCATCTTTCGTCCATTTGCAGCCCACCCGCTGGAAGCAAATGGTATTATTACTGGACGCCCCTCTGATCCTTCCGATCACCGTGCTAATTTCCACGTCGGCGGCGTCCTGCCTTCCAAGAAAGTCTAAATTCGACCACGTCGCCGCAAATCTCGTGGCGCTTTCTCTTCACCACCCCTGAACACACACCCAAGACCATCGACCGTCGAGGAGCCTTGTCAGCAACAGAAGAACGGCAGACGGCCAATTCTAACAACCAGCTAAGAGGATAATTCACACATGAAAGCGACACTGTGAGACTGGGAAGCTTCACTGCACGGCGGATTGAATTGTGAAAGGGCTTGGCGTGGAGAGAGAGAGAGAGAGAGCGAGTGAGTGAGAGTGAGAGTGAGAAAGAGACCGGAGGACCGAAAATGGGCGCCCCCGGTGATGCAGGCCGACGAGGCTCTCACCACGATGTGCCCTTCACCGACGACCCGGAGCCCGACGCGCCGACGAGACGCGGGAGCGTGGACGAGGAGGCCCAGCTCCTCGACGCCGAGGAATTCGAGCTCGAGCCGAGGAACAGCGGCTCCAGCGCGTCGTCGATCATGCAGCAGAAGTTCCCCGCGACAAAGAAGCGACACTGCTTCTACGGCCCTCAGCCGCCGCGGGTGCACACCATCAAGCCGATCCTGCCGTGGGTCCAGGAGATCCCTCCGCGGCTGCTCGACCGCATCGCCCCGACGCCGCGCCGAAAGGCCGGCATCGTCGCCGTGTTTCTCGCTCTATGGGTCGTCGCCTTCTCGATCCCACTCAGCTCATCCCGCGCGATCAAGGACAGCTTCGGCCAGGACGTGATGAACCTCGACTGCTCGGACGCGTTGTGGGAGTTCAAGAACGACTGCGGGCTCGACGGCGCCGACTGCCGGCCGTTCACGAACTCGTCCTTCTCATTCAAGTGCCCGGCCAACTGCATGGCTCACAAGCTCTTGAACCCGCATAATGTCGGGCCTCAGGAGATTGTGTACAAGCATTTGGTTGTCGGCGACGGGGTCTACCGCGGCGACTCGATGATTTGCGCGGCGGCTATCCACGCGGGGATTGTCACTGACTTGAGCGGAGGGTGCGGGCGCATTCACCGGATCGGACAGCATGAGAGGTTCAACAGCTCCACGAAGAATGGCGTTGAGTCCATCTCATTCGATTCATACTTTCCGCTCTCATTCAACTTGACGGCGGACCCGAGTCTTCAGTGCGGCAAGAGAGATCCGCGACAGATCCTCCTCCCGACATCACTATTTTTCACCACAATCTTTTCGATTTTCACGACATCGCCCGAATGGCAATTCTTCGTCAGCTTCTTCGGCATCTTCGCCCACGTCAGCTTCGGCTCCGACCCCCCGACGACTTCCCGGCACGTCGCCACCGTCCTCCCGGACCGAATCTCAATGTTCACCGGTCGGCTTCTCCCGGCGGCCTTCTGCGCCGTCGTCATGTACTGGATCGCTGTCAGACGGACCCTCACCGGCCTCAAGGCCCAGTTTGAGAAGACCGTCCTTTGGCTGGGAGGTTTCTGGTTCGGCGCCTTGTCGAACTACACCTTCGCCTGGATGCCAATCCAGCGCCTCACCGCCCACGACATCGAGTCGCAGCCCGGAGCCAAGCCTGCCTTGGCTCTCATCCTCACCATCCTCGCCTTCGTCATGGCGAAACAAGTTTATTTCTTCTGGCTGGAGGGCAGGCTCCCCAAGTTCCTCGCTCTCTACGCCCTGTTCCTTCTCGGCATCATCATTGGCCTTTCGATACCCGGCGTCGACCTTCGCATTCACCACTACATCATGACTTTCCTTCTCATCCCCGGCACCAGCATGCAGACGCGGTCATCGCTATTCTACCAAGGCATGGTTCTCGGGCTGTTCGTCAACGGCATCGCCCGTTGGGGCTTCGACTCCATCCTCCAGACGCCCGACGCGCTCCGCGAGGACGGCCCGTTCAACTCGCTGCTGCCCGAGATCGCCAAGCCCATCCTCTCGACGGGCTCATTCGAGCCCAGCATCACCTTCAGCTGGCTCCTCCCGCCCAACGGCACCCGCTTCGACGGCATCAGCGCTCTGGTAAACGACGTGGAGCGGTATCGGTACTACTTCGCCGATGGGGACAGCGACAACCAGTTCATCTGGATGAGGAAGCCGAAGCTGGCGCTGCCAGAGTATTTTAGATTTGCATACATGAAAGATGGCATCACGTTAGACTACACGCCGGCGGGGACGTGGCTTGCGAACGGCACGTTTTTGATGCCGCCGCAGTAGACACCCGCTGGACCAGCACGCATTTTAGAAGGCATTATTTAGATTGGGTTGGGTCTCGTTCATGTTCGGAGTAGGAGCGATAGCGACATTTTGTCTTTTCATGCACGTAATACCATCATATCAATCAGATCAAATGCTGGGGTGGCCATGGCTTTGCAATAATGATTTGCTTATCTTGCGTGCTGCGTGAGAAAGACATAGGTGGCTGTTGTCATGTCCACTGAAGATGCCTTGTGCGCCTTGAGCGCGCCCTGAGACGACATGCTAATGTCACTATTCGGCACGCTGATTGGGACCGAGGCCGATAGGGCGAGATATTCAGGGTGCTTGTGAGCTGAGCCGACACGAAATGTTAGTAACTTGGTTGAGTCACCCGCTAAACACTAACAGATAGTAAGTCTGGCGTGGTGGGTCAAGCCGAGATGTGGGATTGAGTCACTGCATCATTGACTATCTGTACAAAAGCCCCTCGGAACTCATCAGAAATACTCATCGTCTAGGATGCAAGAGCTTCTCATCATCTACAGTTTTACTTGTGGAATTTGCATCACGGAAAAACACCATCGAAATGTCGAAATCAAAGGTTCAGTTAGTCCCTTTCGACCCAGACTCGCCTGAGCACGCGACTCGGATGGTGGATCAACGAACGGAGTGCGGTTGGCATTTTGACAAAGTGCCCGACTGGCAAGAGGACCAACGATCTGGCCAGAAGTGCATCTACTGGATCGTAAGTTTTGACGCCCATAAGAGTCGCAAAATATGAACCATATGGCAGCTCTTAGGAGGCAAGCCGGCTGACATTCCCGCAGGCTTTTGCCCCAGACGACCCTGAAGCTGAGGTTAAGCTCTCAAAACACACAACTCGTTTCCCGAAGGTTCGCCCCCGACCTTTAATCTATTGTTCTTGACCACAATATTCACAGAAGATGATAGGAGAAAGAGCCTCTGAAAGATACGGCAACTTCCCTCCGCGCAACTCCCCGCACTCCCACCGGCATCACTTTTCACCCCGTGGGGCACATCTCATTAGACGTTGACAACCCCGCCGCAAAACGACTTCAACTGCCCATTCCCTCAGAAAACTTGTATTGGATCAAGAGCCTCTACGTCTCATATGCGCTGCAGAGTGCAGGCATCGGCAGAGCCGCAATGGATGAGGTTGAGGGCATGGCTACCAGCGAGCCGCTTTGCGCCAAGGTCCTGATGCTGGACACCGTAGCCAAGGAGGACCAGCATAGAGAGGAGCTATTTCAACACCTAGATGGACGCCCGCCTGCTGTGAGTGATTTCCAAACATGAAATATTGCTCAAATGCTAACTAAGTGTGTGAAGATGTCTACCGAGCTGTGGTATGCGAGAAGGGGTTACAATGTCATCTGGAAGGAATTGAACTTTTATCCTGACTTTGACAAGGACGGAAACCCGCTGGGCAGACACACTGTGTTCATGCGTAGAGACCTTGTATAGACTAATAAGAATACAGGATTGGCTTAGATATCAAGACTATTCACAACGTTCTCTACAAATGAATCTTCTCGGGCTTGATCATGTTCTTCGGATCTTCACATCATTAGGCTTCAAGCCATCAAAGCGTCATTATGCCTCCGGCTCAACCCAGTGACTGTTCCCCTTCCATATCATAGTCATAACAGCAAGCTCATTCTTCCCGGTGTTCTCATTCATCAAGTCCATCTTCATCAACTTTTGGTAGAACGGCACCGACTTGTCCCAGCTACCCGTAAGCAGCATGCTCCTGCGCAAGTGAGGCATCGACTCAATCACCTCTTGCAAGCACTTCACCAACCAAGTACCAAGGCCCTTGCCCTGCGTTGAAGGATGGACCCAAACATCCGTCACGAATGCGATGGTGGTGTAGTCGGTGATGATGCGGCCGAAGCCGAGCAGGGTTGGTGCGTTCTCGGCCTTTTGGGTTGAGACCCCATCTGAGCTGGCGGCTTGTGCTCTGAGAAGTGTCTCGGCGACTTCGACGGGATGGCTTTTGATATCGTAGAGGGCGAAGCAGAGCGAGTTCTGGAGAGTCTCTTTCATAACCGGGGCTGGGAGCGGTCTGCCCCAGTAGAACTCTTCAGAAGCGAAAGCTGCATTGAGCTCGGGGATGGGAACGAGGCTGGTGTCGGTGGAGATGAGGTAGGAGTCTCGCGTCCATTTTCGATTGCGTAGTTGAGATGCGATTGTTTCCATTATTCTTGCAGTGTGACAGAGGCGCCCTCAAGTGATGCGATGATGATGTACAAGATGTAAAGTTTTCTCGAAACTCAGTTGCCAAACATACTGAAGAATTAGTGTCTCGCTCGCTTTAATAGATCTCCTTCAGAACGGTGACTCAGCATAATCTAGCCTGACATCTCTGACTCAACCACGCGAAACCGAGCGAATACTCGCATCACGACAGACTTGCTACCTTGGGCGGGTCGTGGTGTTTTGAACCGAAGCTGATAACCCGCTTTGATTGGCACAACTGTAGCGCCGTCGGTGGACGACACAAGCTTAGGATTAGTGGGCGTATCCGGCGTATTTGACTAGGGCCCCTTATGTAATGCAGCATGTTACCAAATTGCGTGCTCAACCATTATTCTCCCGCTGCCCGAAAAGAAGTGGGTGACCACTGACCGATTTCTTCCCGACTGCGGCGCGGGTGACAGAGCGGGGCCGAGTTGCACTTCCGTTCAGGAGCGGCACTCACTCCGGGCGAAGACATTGAATCCCATCTGCTGTGATCCATTGCTAACAGCCATTTTGTCATCGTTGAAACGTCTGGTTCATTTTCAGTCTATGAATTGAAATCCCGGCAACAGTGTTAACTAATTTCCATGCTCTTCTCTGCTCTGCATCGACGGCTTCGGTAGAGCTTGCCTACAATCATATCATACGAAAGCTTTCGTTTACAAGGGGGGTTTTTCAAATCAGGACACCCGTACGGCCGTTCTCTCACAGCTCCAGCTGCAATGCGTCCGTCAACCAATAGAACCCAAGCCTTACCGCGTTTTCCTGTTGGTTCATGGCAGCTATTTTGGCTGGGATGTGTTGGTCCCAACACCGACACCTTGCCGTGCCAACCTCCTGCAGCGCAGTTTCGTAGACTGTCTCGCCGTCATAAGACTGCAGTGGGACCCCGACCAGCCGATTTCTTTTTCTCCGGAATAACTTCATCTTTGATCCAACCAGAGCTTAATCCTCCCTGGTTTCGTCCCCTCCATTCTTTCCAGCACACTTCGTGGACCTGCTTCAGATTTCGCTTGCTCAATAGCGAGCATGGCATCTGCACCCGATATTCCTCTCTTAAACGCCCCTCTAGAGATACGATGGAAGATCTACGAAGAGCTATTCGGACGAGCGACCCATCTGTTCTTGCATGATGATAAGCTGCATGTTCTGCCGTGTCAGGGGACCGATGATGTTTCGCACAGAGTGCCGCGAGACGACGCCAACATGTCCGACATTGATGACCCAATCTGGACTGACCCTATCTGGATTCGTCGAGTGGAATCAAGTTGGGGATGCCATTGGCAGTGCGAGGAGAAATACTTGGACGGCGTTCAGCGACCGCAGCAAGCGGTTCACACGCCTCTACTTCCGCTTCTGCTGTCTTCGAAGGCTATGTGAGTCAAACCTTGAGTCTGTGGTCTCATCACGTTTTAAGATTACATTTAAAACAGCATGGACTAACATAAAAAGGTTCTATGAAGTCGTGCAATTCCTGTCGCAACCGGCTCAGTGCATGCACTTCACCGACCTGGAGACCATCGACAATCTCCTCTCAGGAACTACTTCAGTAGCTCCCTCAGTTCCCCAAAGTCAACGTGAGAGCAAAGGCTGGTCTATTTCCCGATCCTTTCGCAACATGAGCTTTACCTTACGCGCATCCATGCGTCTGTTAGGCACGTTATATGTGCCTTACCTTTCAAAGCCGCACATGCAACTTGAGCGCGACACGCCACCTAGGCAATTCGCTACACCGGAGGGGAGCGGCTGTTTGAGGCAATACGAGCAGTGGAAGCGGCTTTGGCCGTCACTACTTGAGCTTCCACATCTACAGCAACTCTCTTTCTGGCTGGATCATAATGAGTATTATGAATGGGATTTCGTGAATGAAAGGGAGATCTTGCAGGACCTATCAGACGTCATGCCTGGCTTAACCAGCCGCGGAGTGGAAGTATGTGTGAATCTTCCTCGGCTTCCCCTTAACAAAAGGTCTAGCTATAGGGAGGAAGAACATTTCGTTGGGGAAGAGCCCGAGTTCTGTCTCCAAAGGCGAACACGTCTGCCGTGGATGTATGCAGATAAGAACGTGATGCATGAGGGAGAACCCGGAGTCAAGTGGGCAACCAACCACGAGAATGGAAGAATCCCTCCTGAGTACCCGAATGATCAAATCTCAACTCCAGATTTTGACTGGATGATATTTGATGCGATGGGATGGGACCTGGACAGCAAAGAATTTGCAAGGTCTCACATGGGTAACCAAATAATGTATGGGGGAAACTACATGGAGGATGGTATAATTTGATTGGTGTTACTTCGCCAATGTCAAGTAAAACGCTTCTTAAACCATTAGGGGGCAATTACAACCTGAACAGGGCCTAGAGACCAGATGGTTCGTGGGAGGGTAGCCTGTCCATCCCTGCCTTAGGGCTTTGAGAATCCAGCATAGTGAAAGATAGATTGCTCACTGCAGATTACTTACGACAGCAATTTGAGTCGGTCGACATCTTTGAGAACGGGAAAAATTCAAGACTCTTTTTAAATTCATGGATGAACCGTTCTCTGTAAGTGCCAGTGCGTTTATGCCGATATGCTAATATGCACGCGCAATTGATAATCTCAAGGGCCACGCGCCTCGCTGAACCGCTTGGGCAGGCGCTGCCTCTATAGCTGATGGGTTCCTTTAAAATTGGGGTTATTTTAAGATCCCTTGTTGCAATCACCTCGTTGGTTCATGGCCGTCGTTTTGGCGGTCAAGAAACAGTTTGTGCTACGCCACCCTCCTGCATGATGCGGGATCTCGACGTTGGTCTCATAAGGAATATGAATATGTAGGTTCCCACTTTGTGCGCTTCCCCTCCTTCCAACATCAATACTCTCTCCGTGCCCTCCCTTCTCCTCGTCTTGATTATTTCCAGGCATCTCAGATGACACGAAGTTAACAGCGTCCTTCATATATCAACTAAGTAAATTCTACTTGTGTCAACTTACTCCTTACTCTGCAGACGCTCGCCAAAATCCCTTTTTCGGTCAATATGCAGCAGTCTTCTCCCATCAGCGAAGCACCGAACTCGCCCCTGTTCGGCTTACCGCTAGAAGTTCGACATCATATTTATCGAATGCTATGGGGAACAGGAACGCATCTGTTTTTACTTGACGGCGATTTACAGATCATGGAGTGCCAAGGCGCAGATGATTCATCTCGATACCCCGCAGATGAACCCGAGTATGACAATCCTAGATGGATTCGCCGGATAGATTCAACTTGGGGGTGTCACTGGAGGTGCGAGGAGAGATATCTCGATGGCGCCGAGGGCCAAGCTACTCCTATTCATATGCCGCTGCTTCCTCTGCTACTCTCATCGAAGAGACTGTACGTTTTCTAAATTGTTGCTGGATTGATATGGCTCGCGTCGTGGTCTAATCACAGAGATAGATGCTCGGATGTCGTATGCTTCATCTCCCAGTCGACACAGCACGTCCACTTTGCAGATCTCGCCACTATTGACTTAGCTCTGTCAACAACGATTCAGCAGATAGTGTCCAAGCTTCCGGAGACACAACCGTCGCGTGAGCTCAAGCAATGCCACCTCTTCAAGTCCTTGCGCAACGTCAATCTCACATTGCGACTTCCCATGGCCCTGGTCAACACTCTTTTCGTTCCCTTCTTCTCAAAGATGGAGGAGCTGAAGACGCTCCCAAGACCCGGCGGCACACCGGAAGGCAGCGGCTGCCAAAGAGAGTACGAGCAGTGGATGCGAATCTGGCCCAGCCTAGCAGCAATGAACTCGCTACTACGGGTTGGTCTGTGGCTCGACCACGACACGGAATTCTGCTGGGAAGATGTCTCCGAAACACAGATACTGCAGGGTCTATCAGGTATCATGCCTATGCTGGGAAGTCGCAACGTCCACGTCAACGTCAACTTACCTCAGTTACTTTCCAAACCGCGTGGCATAGAGGATGATTATTTTGTCCACATAAGTCCTGAGTTCCAGCTTCAAAGACGAACACGGCTCCCTTGGATCGTAAGGGATTACTCGCCGAAGGAGGTCATGTGGATGCATAATGAGGAAAACGGACGGGCGCCCCCTCATGTTCCCAATGGTCGATTTATGTATGCTCAGAACGATTGGTACATATTTCATGTTCTCGGCTACGACACTGAGTGTGACGAGTTTGTCTACCACCCACTCGTGGGCGTGGACTTCACTAGTGGCGAGTACTGTATGGCTTGATGATCTTTAGAAATTACCTGGTACTCGTACATAGCCGTGAATAGGGGGTATCGTAGGCCCGAAGTAGAAAGTCGTAATTCCCAAGAAGCTCTAAATGCCATCTTGGTGATTCGCCCGACTACGGAATGCTGAGTCTGTCCCGTCGACTATAGATGCACGGAGCTACGCATAGGCCCTCCCTTCTGATAACTGTCATTAACCTAAGCCGTATTCATTCCGTTGCAGATAAATAAAGTCGAAGTAAAGCAGTCAGCCATTGACGATGACGCCCCCGTGAAGGTCTTCTCCTTCCAGGGGCGATTCTGGCGATAAATAAAGGAAACCCATAACCCGAGCAAGCGATCTCCACACTGATGCTTGTCATGAGGGAGGAAACAGTGCCTACTGTGCTGTATCATGTCAGTTTTCAACAGTGGCCACACAAGTCAAGAACTCTTGAAGGCTTGTTAACACCGCACCGAATGACGCGATTTTGACCGCACGAGATGCTGTAGAAGAAAGCTTTTGTAGAAGGTTTTCCCAGACGAGCTCGCCAACGCTTTCAAACTCAGGCGTCACTCGTGATGTGGGCATTCTACGCCCCAGCCCCTTTCTTCCCCCGCTTCTCCAACTCTGCAAAGCCCTCTTTAAACAGACTTTGACCTACAGATCATCCAATCTCCAAGAAAAAAGCCCCCTCAGCGGGCTCACGCGGCCCAATCGCGAGATTGAGCGTGACATTCAGGCTAAATACCTGCCGGCGGCATCCCTGTACCGTAGCAGCTGCCGTGCGGAGAAACGCGGGGTGCGGAGGGCCTGGGATGCTTTTCACCCGAAATTACCCCATCAACAAAGGGGATCGAAAAGCCGAGGTGCTGCTGCGTACATCACTTTTTTCTTCTCGGGGTGATGATGCCGGATTCCTGGAAGAATCCGACGGCATTACATACCTGCGTTTACGTCAATGGAGACGAGCCGGCGGGATCCATTCCATGGCTAAGATGTGGTTGACATATAAGACCGCGCCTTAAGGCGTCCTTTCACCAATGACGGCCACCTCTACCACCCCAAACCCGGCATCGGCCTCGTACAAGATGTCTTCCCCCCGGCCACACGCCCACGGGCTGCTCCTCCTGAGCCTCCTCGTCCTGCTGCTCTCCCGCCCTGCCGCGGCGCTGAGCATCAGGCGCCAGGACAACTCCACCATCTCCGCCGGCCGCGAGCGCGTCAGCATCAACAAGGGCTGGCGCTTCTGGCGCTCCGAGTTCAACCCGGACGGCATCGCCTACGACATCCGCCCGGACCTCGAGAACCTCACCGACATCTACGTGCTCAAGGACTGGATCCTGCCTTCGGCCAACACCTTCATCAACGACGCCGCGAAGCACCACGAGCGCCCTGTCGGCGAGCCCACGCGCAATGTGTCCTACGCATCCGCGGGCTTCGACGACGGCGCGTGGGAAGCGGTGGACCTCCCGCACGACTGGGCCATCAAGGGCCCGTTCTACACCGAGGAGGACCCCATCATCGGCGGCGGCATGGGCCGGCTGCCCGTCCACGGCGTGGGCTGGTACCGGCGCAGTCTCACGCTGAACCCCGAGGACGCGGGCAAGTCGGTCTACCTCGACGTCGACGGCGCCATGTCGTACGCGATGGTGTGGCTGAACGGCCATCTCGTCGGCGGCTGGCCGTACCCGTACAACTCGTTCCGCCTCGATCTCACGCCGCACCTGACGCAGGGCGACGAGAACGTCCTCGCCATCCGCCTCGACAACCCGCCCGACTCGGCGCGCTGGTACCCCGGCGGCGGCATCTACCGCAACGTCTGGCTTACGAAGGTCAGCCCCGTGGCCGTCAGCCAGTGGGGCACGTACATCACCACCAAGGACGTCTCTTCTGCCTCCGCGACGCTCGATCTCGTCGTTGAAGTCGAGAACACGGGCGCCGCGGACCAGGAGATCCAGGTCGCCACCGACGTCTACACCCTCACCGCCGCCGGCGAAGCAGGGGACAAGGTGTCCTCCTTCGAAGCCTCCTCCCTCACCGTCCCCGCGGGCAGCAAATCCTCCGCCTCGTCCTCCACCGCCGTGACGAACCCGCTCCTCTGGGGCCCTCCCCCGTCCCAGCAACCGCACCGCTACCTCGCCGTCACAACCGTCACCGTCAACGGCCAGACCGCAGACACCTACACCACCCGCTTCGGCATCCGCTCCGTGACCTACTCCGCCGACGCCGGCCTCCTCGTTAACGGCGCACACGTCCGTCTCCAAGGCGTCAACAACCACCACGACCTCGGCGCCCTCGGCGCCGCCTTCAACACCCGCGCCGCCCAGCGCCAGCTCGACATCCTCGCCGAGCTCGGCTGCAACGCCATCCGCATGTCGCACAACCCGCCGGCCCCGGAACTCCTCGAGCTCACCGACGCCATGGGCTTCGTCGTCATGGACGAGGTCTTCGACTCGTGGTACCGCAACAAGACCGCCAACGACTTCCACCTCATCTTCGCCGACTGGCACGAGGCCGACCTGCGCGCCATGATGCGCCGCGACCGCAACCACCCCTCCGTCGTCATGTGGTCCTTCGGCAACGAGGTCTCCGAACAACAAATCGGCGACCCGGGCACCGTCCCGGCCCTCGAGCTGCACGCCATGGTGCGCGACGAAGACCCCACCCGCCCCTCGACGGCCAGCATGAACTTCGCCAAGCCCAACATGTCCTTCCCGACGGCGATGGACGTGCTGAGCCTCAACTACCAGGGCGAGGGCATCCGCGACACGCCCGCGTACTCGTACCTCCCGGGCGTGCGCACGCACCCGCTCTACGCGGACTTCCACGCCGCCTTCCCCGACAAGATGATCCTCTCCTCCGAGACGGCGTCGGCGCTCTCCACGCGCGGGAGCTACATCTTCCCCGTCGCGGACTCGGGGGGCGCCCCCGTCAATGACACGTCGGGCGGGAATTCGACGTCGATGCGCGTGAGCGGGTACGAGCTGTACTCGGCCAACTTCGGCGCCGCGCCGGATAAGGTGTTTGCGGCGCAGGACGCGCACCCGTTTGTGGCGGGCGAGTTCGTGTGGACGGGGTGGGACTACCTCGGCGAGCCGACGCCGTACTACACCGCGCGCAGCTCGTATTCCGGCATTATCGATCTTGCGGGATTCAGGAAGGACCGCTTCTTCCTGTACCAGGCGCGCTGGCGGCCCGATTTGAAGTTTGCACATGTCCTCCCGCACTGGAACTGGCCCGACCGCGTCGGCGAGGTCACGCCGGTGCACGTCTTCACCTCCGCCGATACGGCCGAGCTCTTCCTCAACGGGGACTCCCAGGGCAAACTCACCCGCGCGGAGGGGGAGTACCGCTTCCGCTGGGACGACGTGCTCTACGCCCCCGGGGAGATCAAAGTGGTCACCTACAAAGACGGCGCCGAGTGGGCGACCTCCGTGGTGCGCACCGTCGGAGCGGCGACACAGCTCGCCGCGTCGGCGGACCGGGCGGCCATCGCTTCCGACGGGGCCGATCTGAGTTTCGTCACGGTGGAGGTGCGGGACGCGGAGGGGGACCTGGTGCGCTTCGCCGAGGACGAGATCACGTTCAGCATCAGCGGGCCGGGGCAGATTGTCGCGACGGATAATGGTGATCCTGCGGATCTGGTTGCGTTCCCGTCGTTGACGCGCAAGGCGTTCAGCGGGTTGGCGTTGGCGATTGTCAAGTTTGACGAGGGGGCGACGGGGGAGGTTGTGGTTACGGCGTCGGGAGCGGGGTTGAGCGATGGGGTTGTTACTATCAAGACGCTGTAGAGGAGTTGTAGATACCTATTAATGAAGCGTTGAACTATGCATTGTTGTGAGAGTGTTTATTGTGTAGACCTTACTTGTGATGCCGCTTTGTCAGCGGTGATGATATGCTTGCTGTATGAATCAAGTCCGAAGACTCGCCCGAGCCGGGAATAAGAAAAGACACAAGAGAGTCAGGCAATGAGATGGGGAATTCAATCAACCAAAGCATCCCCGGGATTGCTTGATCTCGCCGTCCCCATTGTCAATCGACATGAGACGAACCGCAGCGCTGAACACGAGTCAAACCTGCACTCACTTATGCTTTTCTCCCTATTAAAATCCCCGCTAAATAGGGAGCCCATCAACGCAGCCACGGAGCCATCCCGACGCAGCCATAGCCGGGTTGTAGGGCTGAACAGTCCGTCCGGCCTCCTAATCGCAGAGTTAGGTCTCTAAATCTTGCATCTTCTCAGCCAATTTCGTGTTCTCTCGCACTAACCCCACGCCGTCGCCAGCGTTGAAGATGGCGCCATGCCAGGCCACCTGCCGTTCACGGGAAGTAAAACCCAGTAAACCAAGTGACAAAAACTTGGAGACGGCGCGGGAAAGATGCGTCTGAAAATAGAAGCTTAACCGGGTAACCGAGCATTCCCGTATGCACAAGCCAGGACCCCAGGACAGCTCCGTCGACACGGGTTGGCCGGCTCAAGCATCCCAGCGCAGTCGAGATTACCTCGCCCCACAGCCCGCTCCCCTTTTACGAGGTGATCGTCACGATGCGAGCGAGGGGGGGCGCAGGAAGCTTGGGTTCTGGAAGGAATTTAAGGTGGTCGTCCCGGGCCGGTGGGAGATCTGTCTTGGGATTTCTTCATCCAGCCCGAGTTGTTGGTTCTTCACGCAAGTTTCCAACGGTTTACTTGTGCTAATACTGCAACAATGTCGCCCGTCACTCGTTTCTTCTCGGCGGCAGCGGTCGCGTCCGTCGCGACGGCGGCTGTGATGGAATTGCCCATCATCGTGGACAACGGCTACGTCAGTTAATATCTAAACTAGTACTGACGACCTCAACACTGACAATTGGCAGAAAACCGTCGAGTTCAACATCGGCACACCCGCCAAGACGTACCGCCTCCTCTTCGACACCGGCAGCTCGTCGTCCTGGGCCGTCGACAGCACCTGCAAGACCGAGTGCGCCAACGTGAGCGGCTACAACCGCACCGGCTACGACATCGCCGCCTCCAGCACGGGCAACCTCACGGGCAACTCGGCCGACATCCCGTACCTCGGCGGGCGCGTCGCGGGCCCCGCCGTCGATGAGGTGTGGTCCGCCGGCGGCGTCACCTGGGACCAGGCCTTCATCGCCGCCAACGAGTCCAACTGGGCCGCCCTCGCCGCCGACGGCTTCATGGGGCTCGGCTTCAGCTCCATCATCGACGGCGGCGCCAACACCGTCATGGAGACCCTCATGGCCGAGGGGCACCTCGACGCCGCCAAGTTTGGCATCTACTACGGCACCGAGTTCACCAACACCGGCGGCGTGCCCGGCGACGGCGTGCTCACCCTCGGCGGCTCGCGCGAGGCCGACTTCGTTGATGGTGATCTGATTACGGTCCCCATCACGCGCGTCTTCCCCGACTACTACGACGTCTGGCGCTCAACGATGCTCAGCGTCAACGGCACGCGCACCACCTCCAACGGCAGCGTCGAGACCGCCGTGGACTTCAGCTTCGGCAGCGTCGTCTTCGACACGGGCGCGGGCTCCATCACGCTGCCCGAGGCGCAGAACCTCAAGGTGTACGAGTCCATCGGGATGAACTACACGGCGATCCTGGCCGGCGAGCACATCCCGCTCTGCAGCGAGTTCAACTCGTCGTGGTCCTTCAAGTTCAGCTTCGGCGACTACCGCACGCCGCAGGTCGTCGAGATCACGGGCGAGCAGCTCAAGCGGCCCGGCTTCGCGAACCGCGAGGACGCGTGCTGGCCGCCGTTTGAGGGTGGCGAGACGAGCGGGTTCACGCTGATTGGCACGCCATTCCTGCGCAACTTTTACACCGTCTGGGACTTTGGGGCCGCGGCGAACGAGACGGATATTGCAAAGTTTGACCCGAAGCTGTCGTTTGGCAAGATCAAGGCCAAGGCGTGATGGGGACGCAGATGTGTGTGGGTTGCGTGATTGTCCAGGGTGACTGGGCAGCAGATTAAACCAGGTAACTGGGAACGATAGTGTCAATGATAAAAAACGAGTATAATCTTGGAAATCCTTCAGATGCACTCGATCGTCAGATCTTGGATCGCACGTGGTGGGAGGCCACCCAATCCAACCCCGACCCCGACCCCGGCCTCGAAGCCTCAGCTCGATGCATCGGCAGCTCGTCTATTTGAGTTTGCATGTGACGTGCCGCGACGTGCAGAAGATTGGAGAGGAAGCGAAGATCAGATCGATGGTGTGTGTTTTGACAGGCGATCCGACAGGCCAGGGGTCTGACATCCAAGAGGGTCGCGTCGGCTCAAAGTGCAGTAGTGTGAAGTAGTGTTGAAGGAAGCCAAAAAGTGCGCTGGGATGTTTGGTGTTTTGGAGGTGCGCGGAAAACATCGCAATGACGTTATCGGTGACGTCTTGGCCGCCGTGTCATTGGCTGCAGGCTTCGTCTTGGGACGCACTCGCCACGCACCAGCGAAGCAGAGGCCTGGAACACAGCGCAGAAGGTGTGGCTGGGCTGGGAAAAGCCTGGAACATGGGAAGGCGATGAGTGAGTGTGCTCGGTCAATAGGTCGTCACTGCTTGAGAAAGTGAAGGAAGAGGAGGAGATGCAGAAGGTGGTGTTGCGGCATATTCTGTCGTCAGTCTTTGCACGGGCTTGGGCTTCATCTTTCTCTCACCACTACAACAGACCCCTATGATACCCTTCCTAGGAATATCCTAAGATCCTATTATCCCTTTTACTCGAATAATTATTCCATTCCATCTGTATTTCATTGCTTCTCTAGGTTGTCGTTAGTAATCTCACACATCATGTCACGCACACTGCTGCTGTGCTTCATCCACGGCTTCAAGGTGAGAGGCTCCCTGTCCGGTGCATGCAACGTCAATCTCACCACTACCACAGGGCAACGATGACACCTTTCGCGAATTCCCCGATGTAAGTGAAGATATCGCCAAGAGGTCCCGTGGGCACCCGCTCACGTTCCTGCAGGACCTCAAACGGGTAGTCACCAAACAACTGCCGGACCACCGCGTCGAGTCCATCGTCTACCCCAAGTATGAGACCAAGGGCGAGTTGGCTGAAGCCACCGAGGCTTTCCTGGCATGGTATCTCTCCCCGACTCATCAGTAACGTCCATCTTCACACTAACATACCTCCAGGCTCAAAGAACAGGTAATGGAAGTGAGGAAATCCACCGTCGAGAAGCCATGGCCACCGAAAGACAGAGAAGTCGGCGTCATCCTCGTCGCTCACTCTATGGGGCAAGCCTCTACCACCACTTGATCAAGCTCAAGATACTAACACAAGACAGGGGCTTCGTCGCCGCAGACGCCCTCTTCCTCGCCGTGAACGAGCGCGCCCACGCCAACCCCTCTGAAGACGACCCCATCTTCCCCCCGATCCAGGGCATCCTCACCTTCGACACCCCCTACAACGGCCTCGCCCGCTCCATGTTCGTCTACGGCGCCTTCTCAAACTACCAGAAGGTCAGCAGCGTCTTCAACGTCATGACCGCCCTCTCCGCCGCCGCGCCCGCGAGCCTCGCCCGCCTCGGAACCAGGCGCGCCGCCACCTCCGCCGTGGCTTCGACCGCGCGCAACCCTGGCTGGAAGACGTGGCAGCTCGTCGCCGTGCGCACGGGGACGGTGGGCGCGATCGCGGCCGGCGGTGTGGCTGCGTATGTTAACCGCGAGGCCATCATGAACGGGCTCAAGAACCTCAACAAGGAGTCCGTGAAGGAGGGCTACCGCCAGAGTATTGATGCGCTGGGGCAGGGTCTGGCGTACATCAACCGCGGGAATGTTGGCCGCTCGTTCGCGTGGTTGTCAGACCACTTCACCTTTGTTGGTGCGCTTTTGAAGCAGAAGGAGCTCAACCGACGGCTGGAACGCATGGGCGCTCTCAAGGGTGTCGGGATTCACGACTTTTATGCTTCCTTGGGTGAGAATGGATACTGGCAGGGAGGTTACTTCGTCCCCGAGAGGACGTTCTGCGCCGTGCCTGAGGAGAGCCATGCCGCGTATCCTCTCTTCTCCCGCCAGGTGCTGCGCAAGGTCGACGATGAGGTGCAGGCCCACATGAGCCTCTTTGACCCAGAGAAGAACGAGGACTACGAGAAGATGACGGACAAGGCCGCAGACTTAGTTAAAGAATGGTTCAACAGCGAGGAGCGCGTCGTCGACGACCCAAAGTTCCGCGAGCCGCCGCCGGAAGAAGCCCAGGAGGACCACGAGGTGGAAGAGACGCTGGAGAAGGCAAAGTCGAACGAGGAGGCGGAGAAGTCGGATGAGAAGCTGGATGAGAAGGAGGCATCCAAGTCTACGGACGAGCTTCCGGACGAGTCGCCCATCGACATCGCCGCCGCTGCGTCGGTTGTCCCTCTACCGGAGGACGGGGATGGAGATCTCGTCGGGGACGCCAGCCCAGAGAATGTCGACACTGAGCAGAAACGGACGTACATGCAGCATCTGTTCCAAGTTGCCCAACAGACTGGTACTGGTGTCAGAGGTTTGTGGCCGAGCAAGATGCCGAACATGCCCAATATGCCCAACATGCCTAGTATGCCGGGGATGCCAGGTATGCCCGGCATGCCGTCCATGCCAAAGGTGCCGGCATCAGTCTCTTCACTCGGCCAGGTTTCGATGCCGAGTGTGAACATCTGGAGACGTGGCACGCCATCGCAAGCGCAGGATGGCAAAGACGCGGCGGAAAAGACTGGCGAAGCTCCCAAGTCTGATGAAGCTCCTAATGCCGATGAAACTGTGGAGTCAAAGGCCAAAGAGGCGAAGGTAGAAGAGCCGAAGGCTGAAGGGTCGAACGCTACGGAAACGACCGTCGACAATGAAAAGCCCAAGGACGACAGTGGCGTTGAACTTGGATCAGAGCCAAAGGAGGTCGGGAGCACGGTGGAGAAGAAGGAATGAGATTCAAAACGGTTGTCCCGGTATTGGATTTGAGCGGAAGACATGGATACGGTACATGATAATCCCTAGGATACGAATAATCAGTAACAGCATCTAGTAGTTTAGCAAGAAAACTGTCACTACACATAACAGCTCAGACTTCGTGATCAGTAGCATCTTCAACTGGCTAAAAGTTCAGGAATCAAGTAACTCAAGCCTAGGTATACTTTACACTTCGATGTCGCGTCACTGGGGGTTCGGAGCGAGCGCCTCAAACTCCTTCACCCCAACACCGCCAAACTGCCCATTACCCCCGGACGCAGTCAAAACCGCCCTCAGAGCCGTCGTACTTATCTGCGTGAAGCTCACAATCGACGGGTTATCAGTAACCGCCGTCGGATACCCCGTGCTCGCACTAACAGCAACCCAAGCACCGCTCCCATTCAAATACTCCAGCCGCCAGCTCGCCGGGGGTGGCACGCCGATATTCGACCCCGCCGGCTGGTCCGCGAAGAACACCATCCGCGCCCCATTCAGCGTCACAGCCGAACTCCACGTCAGCACAAGCGTATTCGTCTGCGGCGAGGCGTTGCCGTTGTACGAGCTCCAGTAATCGGGCGGCAGCGGGTTACTCGGGATCCAGCCGTCGTTGAGCGACTTCGTCCAATACTGGATCGGGGTCTGGTTCACCGAGCTCGCCACGGCGCGGGGGGCGATGTTGCGCGTCGCGGGCGCGGCAGGCTGGGCGCGGCGGGTTTGCACGACTTTGTTGATGCTCGGCGGGGAGGCGTTGTCGTTCCAGGTCATGTAGTCGAGCGCGACGCTGCGGCGGAAGTGGCCGCCCCCGGAGGCGTCTCGGGTGTGGTAGACGAGGTACCACTGCCCGTTGAGCTCGAAGGCGCCGGGGTGGGATGTGGTTGAGGAGACGATGTCGAGCATCACGCCGCGGAACGTCCACGGGCCCAGGGGAGAGGATGCGGTGCCGTAGGCGATGCAGGCGTGGTAGGACGTGGGCGTGCATGGGGAGTTGGCGCCGGCGTTGTTGGCGGCGTATAGCATGTAGTATGTCCCGCGCCTTTTGAGCAGCCAAGGGGCCTCGAAGAAGCCTGTGAGGCTGTTGACGGACACGGCTGAGCCGATGGTGGTTACCATATCAGTCGCGAGTTCGATGCCGCGGAGTGCGCCGAACGTGCCCCAGTAGAGATACACGCGGCCGGTATCATCGAGCAGGACCGTAGGGTCGATGTTCTGGATGTTGTTCGCCTGTGGGATTGTCTGGGACACGATCGGGCCGCTGGGGTGCGCATCTGTGAAGGGGCCCCATGGGTTGCTCGACACGGCTACGCCAATGGCGAAGCGGTCGGAGCTGGACGTCGATCTTTGCGTGACGGGTGCGTAGAGATAGAATCTCCCGTTTGGCCCTTGTACGACTTGTGCCGCATAGGCGGTCCCGGCGGCAGCCCATGAGAAGATGGACTCCGGGCGGGCGATGTTGGAGCGGAACTGCCACTGGGCACCGGCGGGATTGGGGTTGCTGCTGCTGAGCATCTGCCACTCATTGATCACGAACGTATTCTGGTTCGCCGGTGCCTGATCACGACCGCTGAGGATGTAGACGGTGTTGTTCACCACCAACGGGGCTGGATCGGCTGAATAGTAGGAGCCATCGGCGATGATGGGGTTGCCGGTGGATGTGATGGTTGTCTGGGCTGCTACAAGCAACCCTTGGAGGAGGAGGGCGACAACAGAGGTGAAAGACCACATCGTGACAGATGTTAAATTAAACGTCAAGAAGCCGGTGTGGACGCTTGATCACCAGCAGACTGGAGGTTGTTGGAGGTTGAACACAAGCTATATAGACCAATGGCAGTGGGTGTCTGCAATGTCCAAGTTGCTGAGCCAGTTCCAAGTTTGAGTTGGCGCAGCTATATGCATGCATGCGCTTCTCACACAGGAAGGTGCTCAACTACATACAACCCGATTCGAACGCTTAAACGTCTTCATTCATAACTTAGTCTGGCTTACCAGCGCAAAATGCCGGCATAGATCGACGTCTTGACCAGAGATGTTCCAAAAAAACCCGTGTGTCTGGGGTGGAGCCACTGCAAGCAAATGGACGGCCCCCAAAGCCTCCGCCTCGGTAAGCTTCAGGCGGAACTGCAACTTCCGCCGATCATCTGCGTTTGGTGGCTTTGAAAAGCACCGTTGGGAGTGCGCGGGGTATTTTATTCCTGAGTTTAGTTGCTCCTGTTATTTAAAAAGCCAAAGAAACGCCGCCAATGGAAGATTTATGCTTTGTTGCGGCCAAGAGCTTTTGATAAAAACGATACGATGATACGAAAATTGCAACCGGGGACGGGTCCCGGGATCATGCAACTTCGGACTGGGTCCCGAGTCACACCCCCCTTTAGGTCGTCGCGGATCGAAGAGCAAGGCGGCTTGTTTGGGTCAACACTTGGGGTGATCACTTGTGCGATTTTCCCTGTCCAGGAACTTACGTACAGGTAGTTAGCTAAGGGAGCAATATCGAGTTCCAATTCTCCTTGAGCGTGAGAAACTTGGGACAGTAGTTTCGGCTCTGGGACAGACCCAGGTTTCCTGCCGACCTCCGGCCGAAATCGCCCCACATCCCCGGCCGGTCCACCGGGAGTACAAAAGACAGACAAGTCACGCTCAAATATCTATCGAGGAGGCGAAAGCGACTGAATTCCGACACGAGAAAAAAAAAAAAAAAAAACCACCGGTTTTATTTCCCCCACACATCCAAGGTCGGACAGAAAGCCGGTCCCACCCACCGGAGCACAACGGGGCGTGAAAGATCGGAA